>CM053787.1:133101962-133261962 GCA_028749045.1 Cupressus sempervirens
TGTCAACCCACCTCATTCGAGTCGGGTCCCACTTCATCGCTCACGACCTCCACAAAAAGTGCTTTGTCTTTAGAAACAATGTCTTTTGCCTGCTATTGTATTTAAATATTAAAAGGTATCCTCTTGCGAGCCATGTGGGATTATTCCTTTTCACTGTCTCCTTGCACCTCTGCTCTACTCTTCTCTTGGTGGCTTCTCTTCATACGTGGGCTGCATGCACAAGATACTGCCTCTTACATGCCTGTGGATTGTTTCCTGGCTCAACACATTTTAACTGACACATCAATTACTATTAACTATATAAAAGAGTCAATCTATCATTTCCACTAGATATTTTGTTGTGGATATTTTCCAACCTGACATTCCATTTAGGCACAAGATGTGCTTTTAAGTTTTGAATTCCATACAATTGATCCTTCAAACTGACAACAACCCTATAGCTCAAGACAATCTTGTCCAAGCTCCACTACACGTCCAGACTTTGTGTGGTCTTCTCCTATTTTGCCTTTGGCATGGGTTACTTTACCTTTCATCCATGGATATCTCCCTTATTACTAACCAACGAATTTCCTTATGTGCTTGCAAGTTTTGCCTTTCTGACTCATTCTCCACGCAAATCGGCTCCCCTGCCTCCAACTACATAACGATTCCTTTTTAGCACAGACCTTCCTGCACGTTTGGCATGACTTTTGTTTTTATTAGCCATCTCCTTTCTTTGCTTGGCCTACTCTATTTGTTGCATGCATAGAGGTTTATATGGACTCCTTCAACAAAGCATGAGGCCTTATCTTTTACCTAGTTCATTCTGCCTTTCACGTGCTAAGTCTATGTTCTTCTCATAAAACAGTGACTTCTTTTATTGTTTGTTTGCACCACAAAAACATGCCATTCCTTTCAATGTTTCTTCATTCTTTAGCATGGCTTGCCTTTGAACTGTTGTGTCTCTTCTCATCCACACGTGTGTTCTTTCTAAACTATGCAGCTTTATTTTTATGTGCTAGGCTCTTCTTATGGCTTCGATGGGACTCATGCTCATCTCCAAGTCGCCTATACTGAAAACTAACAAAAATTTGAAGTGTAGTATTGCATTGAGAGCAGGACATCTTCTACTATTATATCACTGGCCCTCTATATAGAGCAATGAACGTTTAGAGCCAACTACAAGTGGGGACATATCCATAGATTTTACTTCATCCATTTGTTTTGATAGCACGACTTTGGCATCTTCATACTCCAAGATGGAGCCAACTGTTTCTACATCTCTTATATTGTCAACCTCTTGAAGGAGGCATTTACGCTTCAAGTGGAGAAGTCCTTCCTCTGCAACCTTGAGAGCAACAACAAACTCCTCTCACACTTTCAAATGAAATGGTATCATATGCTACAACAAATGTCTTCATTACTTAGTCAGAATAGGTTTACCCTCATACTTCAATTATATCATCACCCCCTCTATTGCTTTTGCATTACGATACTTTAATAAAACAAATCCATTCCAATCGCAATTTAATCATGTTGAAAACTTCATCATGCCTTATAAATCTGATAGCATTAGTCGGGCCCCAAAGTGGGTCTGGCTAAAAATAAATTTCATTTCCAAATGATTGAAATGCAGAAGTAATCCATGGATCATTTCAAACTAATTAGAATCAAATTTGATCATTGACTAGTCAACTGAAACCCATTTTACCACTAATCTGGAAACTGTCAAATTAGTGCCAGAAGGTCCGTTGACTGGCCTTAAAAACTGACCCAAACCTCTGACCAAGCTCTAAAATTTGACCCACTGATTCTCTATTCCGCATGCTTTCACCCTGTCAGATCTCGTCTTATGACGGATTCCTAGTCAAAAGATATTTTTTTGTCAAAGTTGACCTTTAAAAACACCTATAGATAAACATGTCAAAAAAATAACAAACCAGGTTCGGATTTGGCTTTGAAAACTGGGCAAATGAGCACATGGGGAAATGAAAACTGGAGCATTGGTTCTTTGTCATGAGGACATTATGGATTTGCGATTTAGGCTCATGAAGAACAATTGGGCACAAATGGTGGACGTTCAAAGTAGGCTACTCAGAATTTTGCAACTAGGAACACTGACTGAAAAGTGATTTTGGCAAATGGAATTGACCTGGAAAAGTGTGCATACAGATTCGTCATGACTTGCAAATCAACACACTTAAAGTATTTTTAGAGTACAACATAATGGTACAATCCATTTGATCTAGGCAATCATAGATTTCAAGTTATAACATCACGAACAGGGGTACCAAACAATCTGCATTTGCTAACACCAGTGAAAAGAATTACGTTTGGAATCGCGTTTGAAAACGGATCAAACGGATTTGTCATAAGCTAAAACTTGAAACATAACAAGTCTCTGACCTCTACAATGCAATGCAATAGGAATTTCAATATTTTGATCAATTGGTCAAAAGTTATAACACGTCAAACAGGGCTTCCCAGAATTTAGAACATTTTGCAAATATGTGAGAACAATAACTAACCAACTTTGAGGGATTCAAAACCTAATCAAACGAACTCGAAACGGCTCAAAATCTGAAACGTAGGTTCTCAAGTATGGACACTAGACACTCCCAAAGCAAAAAGTCACAAAACATTTCTGGGTGTGAGATATTTGATTGCAAACATGCCCTCCTGTCACTATTTGACACTCAATGCACTCAAAACAGGACTTCGCAGAATGGTTTGAAACATCAGTTTGTCATCATGGAACACTTAAATGCACTGAATGGAAGGTGCTAGAAACATTAAACACCTTAGCGGCCTCAAACGTATAGCCGGGTACAAAGTCATTTTAAAGCGTTTATATGGCTCAATTTCTCAAAATTTTAAAATGGGACTAAAAATGAAGCACACAATTTTTCGTCCCAACAGGGACCTCTACAACATTATGCTCCTCACAAGGTGGGGAAGGGGAAGTGGCTTTGAGTTTAGTAGAAGGGTCCATATCATTATTATCATTTTTAAGAATCTCCAAGCCATGCTAAAAAGATCCCTCATTGTCCATCTCCTCCTCCTCCTTACTCTTAGTGCCCTCCAAGTCCTTAGAGGTAGAAATCACAATTTTTTTCCCCTTTCCCTTCAAGTTGCATAGGTAGCCTGGTCAAAAGAAAAGGGGTGCTCTTTTCCTCTGTAAATTCCACCTCCGAATCAATCTTTTTACTTTTGAATTTTACCTTCTTGGGTGGTTTTCTATCTTGGCTAGGATTCTCCCACTTGTTACTCTTAGGCCTATCAATAGACTCCTTGTAGATGTCTTCGTACTTCCTTGTGGGGCTTTAAGAATAGGATTTTTGAGATAACACTTTCTACTAGGACTAGTAGTGGGTAAAATACTACTAGAGTGAGGAGTGGGGGAGGAAGGGGCAAGTTGGATTGAGATGGCATGGGGAGGGCAAAGGGAAAGATAAAATTTCTATAGGTTATAAATGAGGCCATGATGTAAAGTTTTGAAATTCTTCCCCTTCATTTTAGCATTTGTGATGTCCCTAACTACCCATGGAGCGGAGCAGGAAGAACATGATGGAAACAAGGACATGATTTCTCAAGTGGTTTAGGAAGGGGAGTTGGTAGTAATAAAAACCCCAAAACAACTTGCTAAAGTAAAATATTTCATGATTGCAAAACACACCAAAGCCCAAAGAGCTAGAAGTTTTTCACAGTTGAATCCACCACCTTGTTTAAGAAGCCACTCCTTGCCCTAGAAGAATTGGTTCATGAAGGCAACATCAAGGGTCCTACTAATTTTCTTCCACTTCCTTTTGTAGAGAGACCTGTAGCTTAAGTAGTGTTCTACTAGTTTTCTTCCATTTCCTTTTTTGGAGAGACTTGTAGCTTATGCAATAACATTCTCATTAACCTCAAAGTTAATGTCACCAATTATAACTCCCCTTTCCTCGAATGAAGCAACAAATAACAAAACAAACTCTCATCCAAACCAATCATGTTCTCCATGAATTCGTCAATGCTTTCCTTTGTGCAAACAAACCACACAAAAAGACTATTCCTGTAATTGTCCACCTTGTTAGGCTCAATATGAATATTGTCACCACCAATAGTATCTAGATTCAAAGGAGGAGTTATAAAAAAGCTAGTTTCAATTTTTTTTGAGCTTAAAATACCAGATGAGAAGGCTCAACTTTCAATAGTAATAGGTACCAATAAATGGTGTAATTATTGTAGAAAATGCCACCATACATTTCCTATGTCCAAGAGGCCTCAATCACATGGGAAATGTCCATCACCAATAAGCCAAGATGGCTAGGGATGCCTTTCAACATGTTACCAAAGAATGGGGTCACTATTATCCGAAGTTCCATCCAATGTAATTCAGCCCCAATTTGAATTATGAATCAACCATCTTGTAACACTAAGGATAGAGGCAATGACATGTGAAAAGGGCACTGGCCACATGATTAGTTACCATCTGCCTATGTATTAGCCATGAACAATAAATTCAAATTCAAACAAGGGGAAACTTTTAGATTACACCCTTTCTCTCTTAGAGTGGCAACCCAAAGAAAAATGTAGAAAATAAAAAAATCATTGTTGATAGTTACATTGTATTCTTCTTGCCTTAAGAGACATTTAGTAGCCTCTGGCAACAAACTCTCATCTTTCTAGCATTGTAATTTTTTTTTCCACAATCCTAAAGTAGCCAAAGAGTCAATCACAACATTTCCCTCTTTGTAATTATGTTTTGTAATGAAGCCATCCAAGCTTGAAAAAAGCATTTAGATGTCCTTAATAATGCCTTTAACTCTCTAGCCAATAGAAGCACAACCATGGGTAGCTTCAATGATAAGTTTGGAGACCCTTTCAATCTCAAGGTAATTAGTATTGATTGAAAAAATAATTTTGAGATCCCATAGGGGAGCCATTCCCTCTACTTGGTTCATAGTATGATTATTTAAATGACCAGAGAAAGAAGAACCACTTTACCTTTATGGTCCCTTACAACCCCACCTGCAACCTCTATATTAAGATTGGCACCACCATCAAAATTTAATTTTTGCTAGTGTAGATGCCATGCCATTCAAACAATATTTTTCCTAACAATTGTTTTTGGAATTATCATATCTATGAAAATCTTGAGGGAGATTCCAACATTGTGCAATTGATCTATCCATATGATGGAGGGAAACTAGGAATTTTCTAATTGGTTGCTGAGATGGTCTCAAGTAACAACTTGTTGCAAGAGAAGAAGACATTGTTGGAGAAATAATCTAAAAATTCTATGTTAAACTCTCTTTCCAAATGCTTCAATAGACATGATGGGGGATCAACCCCCATAATTGTATGATGAGAGGGTGATTAGAGGTGAATTGGTAAATGTTGCACCCAAAGACTCATTGAAGAATGAATTTGTGAAGAATCATTTGCTAAATTTGGGTAGTAAACTGATAGTGAATGGATAAGTGGCACATGGTTTCCTCAACCCTTTTGCACACAACACATCTATTGGTGAGGTAGAAACCCCCTTTGACAAGATTTTCCCATGCATGATTTCCTAACAAAATATATATATTTTTGGAATTAGTTATGAGTTCCATAATTTTTTCCAATAGTTCAAATCACATTGGTTCTTTATCAATAGATTGTAAGCTTATTTGACAGTGAAAGCACTCAATTAAGTTATAGTCCAGATAACTTTATCTACCCTAGCAAACATAGGGATCCTCAGACCTTCCAAGATGGATTGTAATCCTTTAATTCTATTGGACAAGTCAAGTCTATTCCTGAAATAATGAGCCAAGTTCTTTTGTTTCCCTCCAGGATTCATATAGTCTACAATGCACTCACCAAGATGTTGTATGAGCCTAGCCTTTAGAAGGCAGAACCACCTATACTCAAGAGGCTTATCATCAATCCAATTGTCCTCCCCAAATTCAATGCTTCTTCCATTCCGCAATTACAATTTTAATCCCAATTTAGCTTAGATATTCTTTTTTTTCCTCAACACATATCCAAAGAAAATTTCTTTGGATTTTCTCCAGTTTTTCAGCTCTAGACCCAAACATCTTGAATAGAAAGAGGAAGTACATAGGAATTTCTTTGAGGAAGGTAAAGAGGAGTTAAAGTTTTTTAGTATTACTCAAAAGGTCACCTTTCCAACAAACCAATTTTCTTTTGTTCTTTGTATGATAGTATTTCAAAAAATCAGGATACTGTCCTTGACTGCGAGTGAATGCCTAGGTAAGTGCTTGGGAGGCTGGAAGATTGACAATCTGGGAGGTTAAAAGTTTTAAATTGAAGATCAACTTTAGTGTTGAAGAAATATATACTACTTTTATTATAATTGATACATTGGCATGATGCTCTAGCATAATATTGAAGAAGATTTTTCCATTCCCTTGCCTCCATAACCAAGGATTCACCTAAGTGTAAAGTATCATAGACAAACTATTGTAGCATAGAGGGGGTAGAGTGGAACTAGGTTTAACTCCCTCGAATCTACTCGTAGAGGCTATGTTCATCACATTACGACCAAGGACTTATGCACCCATAATAAATAGGTATGGGGCTAGGGGATCACCTTGCCTAATGCCTTTACCAACCTTGAATAACCCCCAAGGAACCCCATTTACAAGAAAAGATTTTTGAAAAATTTCCACACACTCCCTAATTATTTCAACAAACCCATGACTAAACCCAAGCTTCAAGAGAACTTTATAAAGAAAACACCAGTTCACATTATCAAATGCTTTTGAGATGTCTAAATTATAAGCTAAACCCTTGTCTTTGTATTGTCCATGGAATGAATTTCCTCATGTGTTGTAATTGTTGCATCTAGGATTTGTCTCCCTAGGAAAAACTACTTTTGATTAGCATCGATAAACTCATCTAAATGACGATTTAGTCTATTTGCCAACACCTTTGTGAAAATCTTGTAGATGGTATTCTATAAGATGATCGATTTGAAATCACTCATACTTTTAGAGTCCTAAGATTTAGAGACGAGAGAAACATAATTGTCATTCATCTTTTTTAACAAATTACCTAGCTTGAGAAAATCTTTCACAGCCCTAGAAAATTCAAAGTTGATGATGTCCTAAAAGTCTTGGGAGAAAGTACAGGGGAACCCATTCAACCCACAATTTTATAGGCACCCATGGAAGAAAGAACTTTTTTGACCTCTTCTTTAGAGATTATATAAAGGAGTAGACCATTATCCCATTTGCTAATAGCTAATGGGAGATGGCTCAGAAGTCAATCTTGTAGCTCAATACAATTTTTTTCACTACTATTTAAGTACATCTGCATGAAATAAGAGGAATCAACCTGACCAAGTTGGGCATAATCTGACCCCTAGCTCATGTCCATCCAGTAAACATTTGATGGTATTCCTTTTTTGTTGTTGCGAATACTAGATTATACATTTATGAGCTTTCTTGTCATAGCCAACCACCATGGTTCATAATATAGATTCAAACTCCTTCAAATAAAAAATGGGTATAAAAATTATTTTTTCTACCATTGCTCTGCATAATGCCTCTTTCAGAGTGATATTATCTTCTATATTTTCCCACTAGGTGCAACATTCACTTCCCCCTACACTTCCAAAATTGATATTTTCAATAGTATTCTTTTTCTCAATTTTTCCTTTGTCCTTCTTGCTTGTCATCTTCTTCACCTTACTCACCTGTAGGACTGGATTTTTATTCTTGGAATCAATTATTTTCCCTTTGCTAGGGTTCCCAATGCTTATCTTTACCATTTTATGATGTATCAATTTCGAGGAGATTTTAATTTTGCCTGGGCTCCAACTATTCATTATCTCCATGTGTTGTCCAACTATTGCATCATATGGTTACTTCTGGTGGTGGTGTTCATACCTTTCCTTTAACTTTCTTATGTTCACCATACTGTGCCTAAAGCCCTCTTGGCTAGCTACAAAGTTTATTAGTACAACTGCATCAATTGGTATGGCTAGAGCAATCCTTATAGCTAGAGAAGTCTGTATGGCTAGAGGACTTGCAGAAGGTCGTACGATTGCTAAAATCCATGCATCTTGTCTATGGATCCATACACCTTCCAATCGTAATGTCCCTTGCTATTGCATGATTCTTTGCAATTATATGCTACTGATTTTTGTATGCCGGTGAACTCCATACACTGCTTTGTGTGATGCCTTTGTACAATGCAAAGTTTTGTACATTGCTCTGTAGGCTACTAAAATCCTTGTCTCAAGGTCACTCCACTCAATGGCTCAATGATTTACTCCAAAATTTTTTGTATGCCATCATTAGTTCTCAGATTGCATTTGTTTTGGGGGGTAATACTAAGGATGGAGAATGTTTCCCTCCTTATAGGTACAACAATTTTCAAGATGTTTTTTCATTCTATTTTTATTATTTCCCCCTTATTCCTCCTTCCTTTGATTTTTATTAAACCTCCCTTTATTTCTTTTTCCTCATTTCCCTAATTTACATTTAAACATTAAATAGAAACTTCCACCTTCTTGTCTTTATAAGGATTTAGTTTAGACCCATTTACTCAGTCTTTCAAAGGGTTATCTAAAGCAGAGAACTTTTAGCTCTATTTACTGTTACCTCCATTATCTTATATGGCCCTAGCCATCAAACTTTAAACTAACCTAGCTTTATTTTGTTCTTGCCATTAGAATTGAGTATCAGTTGGCTCGATCTAAAATTCATCCTTTTCAAGTGCTTATCATGCCAGAATATTTGTCTCCCTTCTGCCACCTCAGTCTTCTTTCATCCAATTTATTAAAGCATTGAGTCTCTTTCTTAAAATCTCTACATCTCCTAGTCTATGTTCAACTACTACTCTTAGGCTCTATACTACATATTCCACTAGCATTACAACTTCTTGCCTGTGCATTAAGTGAAAGGGGGCGTGTCCAGTGGTGGTTTTTTAGGTAGTCCTATAAGCCCATAGAACTACTAGAAGCCTTTCTTCCCAATCTCCCTTTTCAACTCCACAAGCCTTGTATAAAATTGTTACCAATATTTTGTTTGTGGTCTTTGCCTAACCATTTTCCCTTGGATAGTCCAGACTAGAAAAGTAATGGAAAATTTTGTACTCATTTGTCATTGTTTTGATTGCCTGATAAGTAAAAGGAGTAGCTAATAAGTAATGTCTAAATTTCTAAACTACATAGAGTATACCTAATGCTTCTCTTTCAATGGTGTTGTAATTTCACTTTGCTTTTGACAGTAGCCTTCTTACAAAATATATTGGGTGGTCTAGTCCCTCATCCATTTGTGCTAGGGTGATGCCTATTGCATAATTAGATGCATTCACATGGATGTGGAACTCCTTGTTATAGTTAGGGTGTATGAGGATCAGAGCACTCACGAGTCTCTTTTTTAACTCCCAAAAGGCCTCCTATTCTTCTTCCCAACTAGACCATTCTCCTTTTTTGATTATTTTTTCTAAAGGCAAAGACACTTCCACAAATCCTTTTATAAATCTCCTATAGTACCCCACATGTCCCAACAAGGACTTAACACCAGTTACATCTGATAGAGCTTCCATGTCTAGAATTACCCTTACATTGTCGAGATCTATTTTCAACCCTTCCTTGCATACTTTATGACCAAGAAGTTTGCCTTACGAAACCATGAATCTGCATTTCTTGGGATTTAGAGCCAACATTTCCCTTCGACATCGATCCATGCATTCATTAATGACCTTGAGGTGGTGCTCTTTCCCACTATATATTGACTAGTCATCTAGGAAAGCTTTGAAATTCTGTACAAACATATTGTTGAAAATATGCAATATGATCCTTCGAAAGGTGGCTGGTGCATTACATAGCTTGAATGACATCCTGTTGTAGGTGTACCAACTACAAATGTAGTTTTTAGCATATCCTCCTCAGCAATACTGATTTGGTTGTATCATAAAAACTCACCCATGAAGGAGTACATTTCATAGCTACTACATCTTCTAGGAAGGGGTCTTTTATAGTTACCGCATTCAAGCATCTGAAGTTGATGCATATCCAAACTTGATTCTTGTCGTTTTTCAATGATATGACTATAGGTGATACCTACTCACTGCTTTTACCTTGAATATTGTTCCCATGTCAAGCATTTTAGTGATTTCTTCTTGAACCTTGGTTGCATAGTTCTTGTTCATTTGGTATGACCATTTGCACATTGATCTTGCTCCGTGTATTAATGGTATCTGATGAATGCACAGTTCTAGAGGCACTCCTTTCAAGTCCTTGTATGTCCATGCAAATACGTCCTTATAGTCAAGGAATTTTTTAAAAAGTTGTCACCTTCAACATCAGATACTAATCATACCCTTTGAGAATCTCCTTGGGCTTGTTCCTCTCCCCTAGGTTTATTGTCTGCAACTTAGCCTCCTAATATTCTTCTTTCTTCTTAAATATATGTGTTGATTTATTATTAAGGGTTTTCCACCCTCCCTATACTCCTTATAACCTTCTAAGTACTATTCTTCTGAATCAGATTCTTGGATTTGCAACATATTACACACTAGCTGGAATACTTCATAGTCTCCCATTTGCTAGTTAAACATACAGTTGATGAAGCTTGTCTCATCTTCTGAACACTCTCTAAGACAGAGAAATCCTTCATCCAATTCCACTCCTCCATCTTCTCCTTTGGCCTTAGAGTCAGATGCAAGTTCCTGGCTAACATACTAGTTCCTTAAATCAATAGTGTACTTTTAAGTATCTACTTCCATGGAAAGGGTATTTTTCTTCCAAGTATGGGTGGACTTTGTTGTGACCAGCCATCCTCTCCCCAACAATGCATCATATCCTTCTTCTCCAAGGTAATCACTACAAAGTCAAAGAAAAACTATTGTGTTCAAACTACTACCTTTTGTCCCATGAGAGTTCCCACAGGCTTGATTCCATGTTGATCGACATCCACCAGTTGGAATATGGGTGGCCATAGTGTAGGTTTCCCTAGTGTTTTCGAAGTCTCCTTAGGTAAGACATTGACACCCGAACCTCCATCTATGATAATATTTGATAGTTTACATCCCATTATCTCTATTTCTACCACTACAGGCGTCCTTCCCATCCCTATGGTGAATAGGGTGTTAGTCTCTTTTCTTGCTTGTGTTTCCTCTTTCTTCTCCTCCTTAGAGGGTACTCCTTTGATACTTGCTCCTTGGGTTATTTCTAACCACAACTAAGGTAGAATTTCTTATAGATCCACAATTTTCATTGGAATGGTGGTCTCCAGTACTTGTTTTATGATGTTTGGTATAGGTCAGTTGGGTGGGAGTTTAGTTGTACATTCTTTCCCTTCCTCTGTCATGCTCCCTTGAATGTCTTATCTAGCTTCTTCAAATCTTTCTTTCTCTGTAGCTACATTAGGATATGTAAGTTTCCTTACCTGCATTCTCACGATGGCCAATACTTTGCTTCTTCGTTCTGCAATGTCCAACATATTCACCCCTTTTTGTCTAGGGCAATTGGCATCCTCATGATTACCTGGTCCACACCATTTACATAACATTCCTCTATTTTGTCCTTCATCATTTTGGTAATCTTAAGCAAAATGCCTCCATTCGCTGCATCACCTACATTGAATCATAGGTCTTCCTTTGGAATTGTATTGGATTGCTCTCCTGGGTGTGTTATTATTGCTATTTTTATTGCTTCCCTACCTATTTTTTCTATACCCTCTAGGTGAGGCTTCTGTATTTATTTTTTGTGGAGGGGTGGAAGGTGATATGAATTGTTCTCCTTGGGTAAAGAATAGTTGTGCATTTTGTGCCTTTAGATTGTAGGGACAGTCCTTAATTGTGTGGCCTAACACTTGCTAGATGTAACAAAAGGCTTTGCGTGGGTATATCCCTTTTGTGTGTCCTTTCTTTTTGCAATCTGTGCACCATAGTTCCTTCCCCTCTCTTTTCTCCTCCTTACTTCTTACTACTTCCCTCATTAGCCTCATCATGTCTTTCCTTAGGGCCTGGACAATCTTTGATTCATCCCAACTCTCTTCTGAACTTTCACTCCTACTTCCATGTCTCTTGGCTTTGGAGATTTTATTCTCACTTTCTATATCCATTGCACGGGTGTAAGTGTCAACAAAGGATGATGGTGGTACTATTTTTATTTTTCTTCTTAAGGATGGGGTTAACCCTTCGATGAACCACCTCTTTTTCAATTTATTGACATGTTTTTTGTCCAACTTCCCTATCAATTCCTCGAGTCTCCTTTTATATGCTCTGATAGATTCATTTTTCCCATGTCATGTATTCTAATTTTTTGTGACTATCTCATCATCATCACGTAGAAGCCTAAATTCCTCCTCAAAGGTGGTACAAAGATCCTTCCATGTGGTCTTCTTCGCAACCTCCAAGTCTGTATACCAACCAATAGTTATACTTCTTAGTGTCGTAGGGAATGCTTTTAGTTATTCATCAACATCATTTTCTCCATTTGCCTGCCATATAGTTATACATGTTTTACAATGATGTGAAAGGTCCTCTGATCCTTCCCCAGTAAATCTAGGGAGTTTTTGTTTGTCTAACACCATTATCCTATGGCTCTTCCCTCTTGCTAGGATGCTCCCTCCTATCAGGGTTCTCCTCATGCTGGGACACTCCCCCCTACGATGCTAGATTCTTGGGTTCTTGGTCCGGTAATATCTCCTTCCTCTTGTGATTCTTCTTTTGTGTGGCCGAAGCTTAGTTTTTGTCAATGCTCTTTTCATGCAGGGGTTTCAAGATTCTTCCACCTTTCCTTCCCTCTTGTTGCTTCTAAAATAACCAAGTTGGCTATACCTTCTATTGTGTTTTCAATCAACCTTTCTTCAATTTGATTTGTACTCTAAGAGTGGTTCATTAGTTTCATTAAGTAGGGATGTCTTTCCTCCTATTGGTGGAGATGCAGAGTTCACAGGGTGACTCACCCCTCTATTTCTTCTTCTGGCACTCGCTTGGGATATTTATTCGAAAGCAAGGGCATGAATTATTTGTCTGGTTATCTTCCTTGGATTGTCATGCTCCTCCTATTCTCATATCCTTCTTTCGATGAACTATTGGAGCTGTCTTACTTGCTCTCTTTTCATTTTGGCTCTTTCTTCCTCCACGTATACACAATTTCTTTCCAATAGTCCAAGAATTTGTCCAAGTAGATCATACACCACTGGTGATACCAAAAGCTCATGCCACACGATGCTTTCTAGAACTGCTCTCTCAGACTTCCCTTTGAATGTATTGGTCAACTAAAACTTCCCAAGCGACCACTAGATCTTGTGTCACTTGTTATTTTCTCCTCTTCTCTATCATTGTTTTTTCTTGTATACATGGTATGAAGGGTCTTCCCATTACTCCATCCTACCTAGTCAATGACCTATAGGTTTAGACTTATGCAACGATGCCAAAATGTAGAATGGTTATTGATACAGGTTACATAAAGTAATATAACATAAATTCAACTATACCAACACAACATTCATTACTAGTACCAGAATACCAAAATGGCGAGGAAATTTTATTATTTATTGATTACCAAAAACATGAGTACATCATCCATAATCCAAATTTCTTATATAATGATTGGTTGGTTGGGAAAACCAATGGACCCATCCCCTCGCTTCCTAACTACCCTAACCCAAGAAAGCTTAACTAGTTCTAATCACAACATTAATTTATTATGGACTACATTCTTGATTTGTAAATAATTAGAAATATTTTGTTGATTAGATACTCTTTGATTGAAGCTCGATCTGGATAATTGTATAAATGATTGAATTATAACATTTTTCCATAGTTTCTTTAGACATATTAAGTTAATATATATATTGAGCTTGGAATAGTTAAATCTTCAAAAATGGATACTGATAAACATCCTAAAGCAATGTGATCATAGTTTAATTGATGACAATCATAGGTTCAAACTTCATTTTCTTCAATCATCGCTAGACAATTTGTGGGGCAATATTCGACACAATTTCCACAAAAGATACAAATTCCAAAATCAATACTATAATTTTTCAATCATTCTTTTTTCTAATTTTTGAATCCACAATAGGTAGATTGATTAGGTATACATAGATGCATACTTCACAAACAATAAATTTAGCAAATTCAAAGTGGATTCTCTTGTGAAATCATTTTGATGGATCCATTTTTCATAGGGATATTGAATTGTAATAGGTAAACGATTCATGTGATATAAAGTAACTATAAAACCTTGTTTAATGTATCTTTTAGCCTATATTACTTGTTTACTATAATTCATAAACCCACTTACCATGGAGAACATGTGTAAAATCTCCAGTGGGGGATAGAATACATTTCCCATCCACCATATAGATAGTAAGGTTGAGTTAGAACATGAAGCGAGTATTCTGATTGAAGGATTAGTTGATCTCTATCTACTCCACTATCCTAGAGGATCCAAGCAATAAGAGGAGGAATGGGCTCCACGAAGGCTATCTGTCCTCACCACCATCTCCTACCACAAGTGTTTGTTCCCTTGCACGGGCACCCTATGATTTAGAACAACTTTAGGGGACCCTAGGGAATATACTTGTTGGTACATGCAAAGGGCTTGTGTGTGTAAAGAACATGTGTAAAATATCCTTGAACAATCATTTTATAGAAATTTCTTTCTCTTCATATATTTGATCAGTTGGATTTGGATATATTGCAAAAGTGATAAGAACCTCTTCATGAAGAAAAGAGAGTTATAATAAAATAGGATGGAAAGAGGTTGTTAGTAATAGATTACCCAAAGCAATAGGCAAAACAAATTTCCACCCAAGCTCCAATTATTAAGTTTAATAACCCGCTACCAATTCTTCTTTCACTTTTGGTAAATCATAGGGCAATCTTTCACATTCTACCAAAGATGAGATGAAAAAAAGCTAAAATTTCTATAGGCTGATGCCACAAATTCTATCCTAAAAAACCAAATCTGCATTGTGCTCAAACTACATTTCATACAACTTCATTTTGGTCATTAAGAAATAAAGAAACAATTAAAAATAACACTAGATCATAAATTGAGCCAATGAGATTCTGTCTGCTAGAAGTAATAGGAGCAAGTGGTTTTGAACCTATCTTAATTTGTAGTATTTTTATTGCAAGAGAAATAAAATTTTGTTAAAGGATTACTTCATTTTTGATAGCCATTTTTAAAAGTAGATAGAATTATATTGTAGATCAGGGTTTCTGGGGAAGTACTACTTGATCATCCCTAGCAATGTCAAGTCCTTATTGTTATCTGATTTCTATGGAAATATCTTTGGTCTAGATATCAATTTGTTTTTTTCACTAATATTTTTTATATCTTGGGTTTTCTCACCATCTACCTTTGCTTGATTTTTAGTATATATGACGGCAACGTCATACTTTTATCCTTTTCCTCCCCGCTATTTCATTCATATTAATATATTCTCATAACATAAATAGAGAGCTATGACCATGCACTTAGCAAGTCAAAATTCAAAAAATGGTTTGGGTGGGAGAGTTGTAGAGCAAAATTAATTTTGTTATATTATTTATGTCTTTCTGTTTGGCGACATGTGTGCTATTTTTTATATATTGTTTCTTCTTAACCCTTTAGTAGATATTGCATTGGATGATGTATTATCATATCAAGACATATCACTCCAACCTAATCTAGCTGTCATATACATCTAGATAAGGTATTTGTGTTGTATGTGAAAGTATCATATCTGTGGTATGAAATACATGGATGTACTTATCTAGATAGAGGAGTACTCAAAAATTTTGATTGAAAGAGTGGTCATATTTGCATATTCCTTTACTTATCGTTCCTTTCAAGTTTATTTTGATGTTTTATATCTCATGCTATTCATTGATCAACAATTTTTATGGCATTGTTTTCTACAGCTTGAAGGTTTGTGGCTTGAGTTTTTAGTAAATGTCCCTTTATGACTAATTTTGTAGAGTTTGAATAATAGGTTTCTACTAAATTCTCTTTTTGTTTCATTAACCTAGATGTAAATTTCTATAAGTTTGAAATTTGAGATAACAAAGGGTTTGAGTTACAAAAAAAGCAACAATATCTAGTGATAAGCAATATAAATATATCTAGAAACATGGTGCCTTCTCATGGGGTCAATCTCTCTCAAAATCTTGGACAAATAAACTAATGCATAAATAATGCATGATTGGTTGAATGGCTAATACAAGATAAACTTGAAAAACTATCCTATAATTACTTCAAATTGCATTTAGAAGTCTATTCTAAATGGGAAGTGTGTTCCAAAAATAACAGAGTACCCAGTTAAGCAAAAAGATGACATAGAATGTTCTCCTAGAATGTGCTTTGCAAGTATGAGGCAACTATG
The DNA here is from genome assembly GCA_028749045.1 of Cupressus sempervirens. Lineage (NCBI taxonomy): Eukaryota > Viridiplantae > Streptophyta > Pinopsida > Cupressales > Cupressaceae > Cupressus > Cupressus sempervirens. Next base: position 133,118,270 of record CM053787.1, read on the forward strand.
ATTGAAACATTATATAAATACATTAATAAGTTCCTAAAGTTAAATTTTCTACAATATTTTTTACCTAGTCACACTAAGGAAAGATGGAATTGACTGAGAGCTTATTTATCTCTACATCTTTTCTACTTGAGGACAAAAACCACTTTGCTAAATACATGAAACCATTAATACAGTTTTTGAACAAAGTGGAAATAGATTTTTTTTTTTAAACAATCATATCAGAGTTAAGGAATTATTGGGAAATGAAATATGGTGCACTCAGTATTCTCATTAGACTTCTAGCTTCTCTCTCTCTATATTCCATGTTTACTTTGGTCTAGGTACAAATACAATGTTTGCATTCCCCAATAAAATGCTTCACCTACTGAATGAAAGCTTAACTTTTATAGTGCTTTAATATGCTTCCCTTAGGCATATCTTTCATATTTAATTTACTTTTAAGAAAAGAGAAGTAGTGTAGGTTTGAACAAAACACATACTTCTTATTGACAAAAAGAAACAAAACAAAATCATGTTTTTCCATTCAAGCTTACATCTAGATTTATCTAATATGAGAATAATCTAAGATCAGTTCAATGTAGCCCTTAATATAAACAAGAAAGATTGCCATAACAATTTGTAAATTATTCTCCCTTCTTACCTCAAAGGAAAAACCATAAATGTGAAGAGTGTCACCTGGTTTCTTCGGGGATCATCTCGTAGGTCCCCTCTAACCCAGTAAATCCTCCTATAGATGTTATAATATTCTAATCTGAACTTGAGATGGTGGCCAATGTTAATAGTGCCAGTTCTCCTCCATGATTGATACAGATGTGTGAATGTGTTGATTATCAGCCTTAGTCCATAGTTTTGGTTATCACTCTTTCCCTTTGAAGGTCTTTCCTCCTCACATGGCCTTGAATTATTCCATGATGTTGGGTTTAGCAGTGAGATCCAAAATGTTGACTTGTAAATTACTTATGATGTTTGATCTAGAAGATTCGAATACATGGTTGTGAATGAAATTCCATATTTTGGTTTAGCACCTGTAGATTGATGCAATCTCCATGGGGGGTTCAACGAATAACCTTGTCCTAGCCATTTAAAAACTCACCAATGAAAATTCATATGCTAGAGAGATGCCAAACTAATGTTAAAACTGATGCAGAGCCTCGCCTTGGAAAACTTAGGAGGAAATGAATCAGTCAACTAAGTCTGCATCATGGAGTTCATACACCTTCAAGATTGATTGTTAACTTACCTCAGATTTCTATCTAACTGACTCTCTTAATACTAACTAATAGACTGACATGCGACAAGGACTTCTTTGACCTCTTGTAGCAACATTAGATTTTTCCTACATGACTTAATAGAGACCAGCTTAACTCTTCTGCAATGTAAAACTAAGGATACACACCGACCACAACATGACCATCAAAAAATATTGATTTGATTCCAACTTATATTACCATACTACATGCGAGATTTAAAACTCAAGCACAAACCAATTGATGATCATGCAATACTCAGACACTTATAACTTCTGCAAATTCCATATACAAACCAACTCTTCCCTTTATCACATATCAATTATGTGATTTTCAACACATCAATGAATACATAAGGATATTCACCGCATTCAGAGGTTGCATTCCATGCGGGTACAAGTAGAGATCATTAAAACAATAAAACAAAAGAAAACAACAACAATATGATACATAACCTCTCCACGATCTCAAAAAAATAGAGCATAGAGAGTCCAAAAGACTCCCATTGATTGTTGCAACCCTCATAATTGCACTTAGTTACATACAACAACTTCAAAAATCAATTTTTTGTAAATACTTCAAACCAAAAGCTTTCTTTTTTATTCTAAACCAGTGGAGTTGATCATTATTTTGCAACTAGACTATCAACATACTTTCAGGCTTTTAGTGTTTCAATTTTGGAAAGAAAATAATGAAAATTTCACATTCAATTCAAAACTCACAAAATCAGAAAACAAACTCAAAACTTTCTATTTCTCCTGCTGTGTTCCAACCCCTTTTCCGATTACAAAATTTGCCTTTTCAATGCTTTCTCATTTATGAGATTGGGAGATGAAACGTCAGCCCAAAAAAAAGAAAAGAAAATTTTGTTTTTGAATCATGAGAAATCAGGCATCAGAATCTACTGCCAAATTTTCTAGATGTTTGAAGTTTCTTGAAGACATTGATTTCCTAGTTGGCTTAATTATTCAAAAACACACAAACATACTTAAAGAAAACTGACTCAACTTAAAATTAAAACAACTTTGTCCTAAGTGACTATATTTGGAGGGTTTATCGAATCACTACTCCATTTATGCCACCAGATCATAGGACTTTATTACAAACATTAAAATTTAAAAGACACTTAAAACATGACATTAACTTTTTCATAGTTTCTGCACTTACTATACCATCTTCTTGTTATGTCTTCCTATCACGTAGTTCAAGAGTATAGTTTCATCCTCATTTGTTCCTATAGTAGTTTTAACCATGTTAGTTCCTATAGCATAATTTATTTGGTCTTCTCCTGTAGCATACTCCCCTGTAGAATGAAACTCAAGTCCACTGGAGATGAGATGGTGTAGTGATGAACCGTGCTTGTTGATTTTTTTCTCATCCATCCAAATAGATTTTGTTGTTGGTCTGTTCTTCCATTTGACTAAATACTTATTGTATGGTCTCCTTCAGATCTACTTAATTTTTTTATCCAATATCTTCTTCAGTTGAGGTGGTGTTGGTTTGGGTATTTGCTGCAAATCTGCTATTACTGAATCTTCATGTGTTAGTTGTGTTTCATAACCTTTGTATGGTGTGAGATCACAAACATTAAATATGGGTGAAATGCCAATTTCTAGAGGTAACTAAACCTTTTATGCATTGTGTCCAATACTTTTCTAAGATTTGACAAGGGCCAACCTTCTTAGGTAATAATTTAGTATGCTTGGTTTGAGGCAATCTTTCTTTCTTCAAATATGCCCACACTAAATCACCAACATTGAACTATACTCTTCTTTTCTGATCAACAAATTCTTGTATTTCTATTTTGAATTCTGTAGCTATAACTTGACTTGATTTTGGACCTACTTAATAGCTTCAACAAATTCTTCACCATGTGAACTACTTGGAAAAGTGTTTGGAAGTTGTCTAAGCTCAAGAATTCCTCTTGGGTGTGTACCATACACAATCTGAAATGGAGATTTTCCTGTATTCTATTTATTGTGTGATTGTATGAGAATTCAACTTGAGCAAGTATTGAATCCTATTTTTCTTTAGCTATTTTGTATGACATCTTAACAAGTTTCCCAAAGATCTATTGACAACTTCTATTTGACCATCAGTTTGTGGATGATATGAAAATGAGAAAGATAAGTTTGTGCCAAGTTTCTTCGAAAGGATCCTCCAAAAATGAGCTACAAATCTGCCATCTCTATCTAATACAATATTCAATGGTAATCCATGAATTCGAACTATCTCTTTGAAAAATAGATCTGTTGTGTATGAACCATATTTAGTAGATTTGCATGGTAAGAAATGTGTCATTTTACTAAAGCTGTCTACAACAACAAAAACATTATCATACCCCTTTTGAGTTCTTAGTAATCCCATAAAAAAATCCATACTAATACTTTCCCACGGTCTTGAAGGAATAAGTAGGGGCTGATATAATCCAACATTAGTATTGCTTCCTTTTCTTTTTTGACAAATGGTGCATTCTTCCACAAATCTTCTCACATTTTTTTGTAACTTTTCCCAAAAGTAATGACTATGATTTAGCTCTAAGGTCTAATCTAATCCAAAGTGACAAGATAATGCTCCACTATGTTTCTCTTGTATGGTGCTATCTCTCATTAAGCATTTTGGTATGCAAAGTTGTCCTCCTTTGAATAGTAACCCTTCTTGAATCAAAAAATTTGCATACTCATGATTGTACCTATCATCTAGATTAGTACATGCTTGGTAAATCTCTTTGAAATCAACATAATTAGCATACATATCTTTTAGATTTGAAACTTCTGAAGTTTCAAACTGAATCTGTGATGTAGTCAAAGTTCTTTTACTTAAAGCATCAACAACTTTATTTTCAACTCCCTTTTTCTGCATTATAGAAAAAGTAAATGCTTGCAATGTCTCCAACCATTTCATATGTCTATGATTTAGTTTCTCTTGATTGTTTATGAAACTAAGTGCCTAATTATCTGTGTACACAATGAATTGTTTGGGCAGAAAACAATGTCTCCATTTCTTAAGGGATTGGACAAGGGCATACATTTCTAAATCATATGAGGAATATTTCTATTTGGCTTCATTGAGTTTCTCACTAAAGAAGGCTATAAGTCTACCCTCTTGGCTAAGCATGCCTCCTATTGCTATGTTGTTTGCATCACATTCTATTTGGAAGACTTTACTAAAATTAGGAAATGTGAGGACTATTGTTGAGCTACTTTCTTCTTAAGAATTTCAAAAGCTTCATTAGCTTCTATTGTCCAAACAAATTTACATTTTTGTCCACCTTTTATAGTATTCAGAATTGGTGCACAAATCAAGCTAAAATTCTTAATAAACTTTCTGTAGAAAGTGGCTAAACCATGAAAAATTCTAATTGCTACAATAGTCTTAGGAATTGGCCATGAAAGAGTTGCACTTACCTTATCTTGTTCCATCTTGAGTGTTCCTTTTGAGATTACAAATCCGATGTATGTTAGTTCTTCTTGCATGAAACTACCTTTTTCCAAATTAATCATCAACTTTTCTTCTTGTAGCCACCTTAATACCAAGTCTAAATGTTTCAAATGCTCCTCCTTTGTGTTTCTGAAAACTAAAATATCATCTAAATATACTATCAAAAACTTTCTTGCAAAATCTTTGAGAACTTCATTCACCAGTCTCATAAATGTACTAGGAACATTAGACAATCCAAATGGCATTACCTTCCATTCATATAATCCTTCATTTGTTTTGAATGTTATTTTTCATTCATCTTCTGGCCTAATTCTTATTTGATGGTATCCACTTTTTAAATCAATTCTTGAAAAGTATCTTGCTTTACCCAAACAATAAAGTAAATCTTCTATCCTAGGCTTTGGAAATCTGTACCTTATGGTGATTTTGTTCAGTGCTCTCAAATTTGTACAAAGCCTCCATGTTCCTTTTTTCTTAAGTGATAGAACTGTAGGTACTATACATGGGCTTAGACTCTTTCCAATCAAACCAACTTCAAGTAATTCTTCAATTTGCCTTGCTATTTCTTCATTTTTTTGTGGTGTTAGCTTTTGTGCAACCTTGTTGGGTAATGTTGAACCTAGTATGAGATCAATGCAATGACCAATTTTTCGCATAGGTGGGAGACTTCTCGGAATTCCATCAACTATGATTTCCTTGTACTTGTCTAGAATTGGTTTAATTTCTTCCACTACCTTTTGTGTCTTCTTTTCTACCATTTCCACCTTGAAGTTGGAGTTTTCCATTTTTGATTTTTCTTCCTCAATCTGATTTTTAGCATGCTTCTATAACTTATCTTTAGTGATAAAGGTACACTCTGATACCACTGACGAAGGGCCACACCACCCTACCAATTCCCAACTAAGAATGCAACAATATGAAGATAGAGAGAGATAAATGCTTCCCAAGAAATTTTATTAAATTTGAAAATCCTTAGCAATTACAATAACATTTCTACAAGATCTCTCAAGATCCAATCCAAAACCAAGCTAGTCCAGATCCACACTCTGGTAGAAACCTCTAAGATCTCAACTTGTGCTCGCAAGCCACCAAGAAACCTCCTTGTTTCTAAACCGCAACCACTAGCTCTTCCCACAAACCTAATCCAAGATCCAAGTGTAAACTGCCTCACATTCGACGCTCTGTCTACACACTCACAACTCCATCACAATCCTGCTATAAACTGCCTCACATTCAGCGCTCTGTCCACAGACTCAGGAAAACTCACTCTTCACTTCCTCTTTCTCTTTCACACCTTGAAGCTTTCACCTTCCAAAGCTTCAACTTCCTAAGCTACTCCTTCTCGAGCTTCTCCTTCTCAAGCTTCTACTCCTCGAGCTTCTTCTTGAGCTTGATTAGAAAAGCTCATATGCCTTGCTTAAATAGGCACTTATCACTCAATGCATTACTTATCCACAACCTTCTAGAATTCCTCCACAAACTTCTACAACTTCCACAACCTTCTATGATATCCACAACTTTCTACAATATTCATAACTTTCTAGAATTCTACCCACACACCTTGATAAATGGAATGACAACCATTTATTTTTTATTTTTTCTATTATGCCACCTATGCACCTCGAAAATAGAAATCCCCTTCTCCTTTATTTTCTCCTTTTTCCTCTTTTTAATTTTTTTTATTATTTCTCCTCTAATTTTTGTCACTTTCTCTCTCCTCCAATTTTTTTTTTTTTTTTCAATAATTTTCCCATGCAAGATGCTCCTACATCATTTAGTACTGTAATCAATGCAAAAAGTGGACACTTCTTCCCTTTCACTTCCTTTAAGAATTATTTCTTACCCATTTCCATGAGCTTAGCTTCTGTAGCTTTTGCTTCTTCTTGGCTTGGTTCACTTAGAGGTATTAATTTAATCACCTTTCCATTCTTTGTAATGGTGTATGTGTTCTTTACTCCATTATGTTGTGCCTTGAGATCATATTGATATGGCCTGCCAAAAAGTAAGTGACATGCATCCATATTAACAATGTCAAACAACAATATGTCTTTGTATGCTCCATTCTGAAATTCAACCCAAGCTTGTTCTTTCACTATAGTTTGTTGTCCTTTTATTTAGCCGAGACACTTTGTAAGGATACAAATGGGGTGTTCTTGGTAACTTTAATTTCTCCACCATTTCAAGAGCTATACAATTTTCTATGGAAATAGAGTCTACCAATACCTTGCAAACTTTTCCTTCAAACTTACAAGTAGTTTTGAAAATGGATTTCCTTTGTGGTGTTTATGCTTTTATAGGCATCTTTAGAAGTGTTCTCCTCATCATAAGGGCTTCTCCTCTCTCTAGATAACCATAAGTGTCTCAATCATTTTGTGAATCAGTTTCTTGTGCAAGGTGTATTCTCCTTTCTCCATGAGTACTAGAGCTTGCCTTTATTGGGAATTTGTGTGCCATGTGACCTTCTTGGTTACAATTATAACATCCTATTGTTCCATTCATTCTTCCTAGTGATCTTCCCCTAAAATTTGGTCTTCTAGCTCTGAAACTTTAAAATTATGAAACCTGGTTACTTCATTATGTGTCTCTATTTGTGGCTGAAAATTTGGGCTTCTTCCTCTAAATGTGCCTCTTCCTCTAAATGATTGTCTTCCTCTACTTCTGTCACTATTCTCTTGTCTTCTCTTGATTTTCTTCTGCACTTTCAAAGCTAGTTGATAACACTTAGCTACTATGTTAGGAATCAACAACTACAACTCCTCTTGTATGTTCATTCTTAGACCATTTAGGTATCTTGCTACCTTGACACTCTCAAGTTTTTCCAATTTTGATCTTAGACTCAATTTTTGGAATTCTTATGTATAAGTGCAGATATCTATATCTCTTTATCTAAGATTCTACCTCTTTTGGTGTAATTGTACTTCATAATATCTAGGGAGATAAGTGTCTTTCACTAGAGACACCATCTTCTTCCATGAACAAATCCTCTTCTTGTCTTCCTTTACTCTTCCTTCTTGTAGAAAATTCCACCATGTAAGGGTTGCTCCCTTCATCCTAGACTTAGCCATCTTGACTTGTTGTGATTCTGAAATCTTTTCCCTTTCAAAGTAATTCTCTAAAGCTTCAATCCATTACAAAACTGCTTCAGTATCCATCTTTCTTGTAAATATAGGTAACTCAGTAGATTTTCCTCCCAATGCCTTCAAAACTTTGATGAATGGCTTCTCACTCTCAGATACTTCTTCCTTGTCATCATTTAGGACTACTACTACTTCTTCTTCTTCTTCTTTCATTTCTTTCTTCTCAACCACATTCTTCAAGTGTTCCAGCTTATTTACTAATTTTGCTAACATCTCTTCCACTTCCCTATTCTCTTTCTGGTGGATTTCTTCTTGCTCCTCAACCTTCTTATCTAAATTTGCATTGGTCACCATCTTGCTTGATCCTACTAAGGACTCTTGATAAGTTATATACAACATGTAACTTCACACAATCTGAGAACTCTCTTGCTCTGATACCAAAAATGATGTAGAGCCTAACCTTGGAAAACATAGGAGGAAATGAATCACTTAACTAAGTCTACATCAAGGGGTTCATACACCTTTAGGATCAATTATTAACTTACCTCAAATTTCTATCTAACTGACTCTCTTAATACAAACTAATAAATTGATATGCGACAAGAACTTCTTTGACCTCTTGTAGCAATATTATATTTTTCCTGCATGACTTTATAGAGACTGACCTGACTCTTCTGCAATGAATATGAAATACATATATGGTTCAGTCATCCCCCAAATGTAAAATTGAGGACACACACAAACCACAACATGACCATCAAACAATATTAATTTGATTCCAACTTATATAACCATACTACATGCGAGATTTAAAAATTGAGCACAAATTGATTGTCGATCATGCAATACTTAGACACTTATAACTTCTGTGAATTCCATATACAAACCAATTCTTCCCTTTATCACATATCAACTGTGTGATTTTCAACACATCGGTGAATACATAAGGATATTCATCACATTCATAGGTTGCATTTTGTGCTTGTAGAAGCAGAGATCATTGAAACAGTTAAACAAAAGAAAACAAAAAACAAAATGATACATAACCCCTCTGCAATCTCAAAAAATAGAGCATAGAGAGTCTAAAAGACTCCCATTGACTGTTATGGCCCTCAAAACTACACTTAGTTACATACAAAAACTTCAAAAATCAATTTTCTGTAAATACTTCAAAGATAAAACTTTCTTTTTGATTCTAAACTAGTGGAATAGATAGTTATTCTACAACTAGACTATCAACATATGTTTAGGCTTTTGATGATTCATTTTTGGAAAGAAAATAAGGAAAATTTCACATTCAATTCAAAACTTTCAAAATCAGAAAACAAACTCAAAAATTTCTATTCCTTTTGTTGTGTTCTAACCCCTTTTCCAATTACACAATTTGTCTTTTCAACACTTTCTCATTTTTGAGATTGGGAGATCAAACGTTAGCCCAAAAGAAAGAAAAGAAAACCATTTTTTTGAATCATGAGGAATCAGGCATCAAAATCTACCGCCAACTTTTTCAGCTATTTGAAGTTTCTTGAAGCCACCAATTTTCTAGTTGGCTTAATTATGCAAACACACACAAACATACTTAAAGAAAACTGACTCAACTTAAAATTAAAACAACTTTGTCATAAGTGGCTATATTTGGAGAGTTTATCGAATCACTACTCCATTTATGCCACCACATCATAGGACTTTATTACAAACATTAAAATTTAAAACACACTTAAAACATGACATTAACTTTCTTCATGGTGTTTCTTTAATATCCTTCACTTAGGCATATCTTTCATTTTTAATTTACTTTTAAGAAAAGAGAAGCAGTGTAGGTTTGAACAAAACACATACTTCTTATTAACGAAAAGAAACAAAACAAAATCATGTTTTTCCATTCAAGCTTACATCTAGATTTTTCTAATATGAGAATAATCTAAGATCAATTTAATGTAGCCCTTAATAAAAACAAGAAAGATTTTCATAACAATTTGCAAATTATTCTCCCTTCTTACCTTAAAGGAAAAATCATAAATGTGAAGAGTGTCACCTAGTTTCTTCAGGAATTATCTAGTAGGTTCCCTCTAAACCAATAAATCCTATTGTAAATGTTATAATATCACAATCTAAACTTGAGATGATGGTCAATGTTAGCACTGCCAGTTCTCCTCCACAATTTATACAGATATGTGAATGTGCTAATTATCAACCTTAGTCTATAGCTTTGGCTATCACTCTCTCCCTTTGAAGGCCTTTCCTCCTCACATGGCTTTGAACTATTCCATGATGTTGGGTTTAGTAGTGAGATCCAAAACGCTGACTAGTAATTTACTTATGATGTTTGATCCAAAATATTTGAATACATGGTTGTGAATGGAATTCCATATTTTGGTTTAGCACCTATAGAGTGATGCAATCTACGTGGGGTGGTCAACTAATGACCTTATCCTAGCCATCTAAAAACTCACCAGCGACTTCATATGCTAGAGAGAAGCCAAACCAATGTTAAAACTACCTTCTTAAAAGCTTCCAATACATGTTGAAATAAGAAACAAATGGATTATTTCATCTCCAACCACCCTAACCTGCGTGTTCCTAAGTTTGAAAACACCCTATAGGATGTGAGCTCATCCCAATAATTTTTTCTGCAACTAACACAATTCTACTATTTCACTATGTGTTGATAGTATAGGCTATTAAGCCTCAGGATGTGATCCTATTGTAAATGAAGTCTTCCCCTCAGAGCATTGTCCAACATGAAGCTGATGCACATCTTCTTTACTGTAGTGTCTTTAGGCTTATTTCCTACACACAATCAAGACCCAAACTTCATATTGGATCACAATCTTGTATATTCTTCAGAGCAAGTTACCATTTTTTGTTTCCATAGAGAACTGAAATGTTGATACTCCAAGATAAGTCTGTTTCTTCAATCTATCGTCATCTCTATAGACCTATTCCATTCCATCACATACTACTTTTGTCTCACTTTCACATTCTTACACAAAGTGAGGGATTCAAATTGTTGTAACTAGGTGACTAAAATTTCTGTATGAGCCTCTTTGCTCTAAAAGTAGATTCTTTATGATGAGCATTTTCTATGGTGGCCATGAAACCTTCCTACATCTTGACTATATTCAACATCATTTTCCAAGATCTACTCTTCATTTGACATTATATTCACACCAATTACAAATTGAGACATGTTGCCATACTCTACACTACCGTATATTTGTATGTCTTAGGATAAGTTATTTTTTAGATGTCCCATCTATGGTGATATTTGGGAAGATATAATTAATTGTAAAAGACTGAGGGTGGTTTCTTGTATTTTTTTGGAGAGTGGATTCTTGTAAACATTGTTGTCAACGATTTCCTTATTTTAGCCTAGCTTGTTCTATTAGATTAACACTTGTAATAACACACATTTGCTTGTTATATTATATTAACACATATACAGATTTATATGTGCACGTTAGCTGATTTATATGTTTGTTTATATTTGCTATTTTGTGTATTTTAGTTGATTTATATATTTATGTTCATGGGTTTATATATATTTGTTGTTCTATAATTTTTTTTTTAAATTTATATATTTGTATGTGTATTTTCTAATTTATATATTTGTCTATATCGATTTATATAAATTTTGTGTTCGTTGATCTCTATATTTGTGTGTATGAATTTGTTAGATCATAAATTTTTTGTGTGTATTCATAGATTTAAATATTTGTACATTTGATAATTTTTTATTTTTTTTGTTATTGATTTTTATTTTGTGTGTTGTTACTGATTTAAATTTTTTTTTTTTGTTATTGATTTATATATTTGTGCATTTGTTGATTTATATATTTGTCTATTTGCAAATCTGTATATTTTTATATTTGTTGATTTATATTTTTGTGTGTTGTTGATTAATATATTTGTGCATTGGTAAATTTATATAATTATGCATTTATTGATTTATACATCTGTGCATTTGAAAAATTATATATTTGTGCACTTGTTGATTTATATATTTGTGTTATTGATTTATATTTGTGCATTTGTTGAATTATATTTTATGTATTGTTATTGATTTATATTTTTGTGTATTTTTATTAATTTATATTTTTATGCATTTGTTGATCTATATATTTGTACGTTGTTATTGATTTATATATTTTTGTATTTTTGATTTATATATTTGTATATTGTAATTGATTTATATTTGTACATTTGTTAATTTGTATATTTGTGTGTTGTTATTGATAAATATTTATGAATTTGTTAATTTATATTTTTGTGTATTGTAATTGATTTATATTTGTACATTTGTTGATTTATATACTTATATGTTGTTATTAATTTATATTTGTGTATTTGTTAATTTATATTTTTATGTATTTGTTAATTTATATATTTATAATTTTTTTATTTATATTTTTGTGTTATTTTTTATTTATATTTTTGTGTTATTGATTTATGTTTTTGTACATTTTTAAATTTTTATAGATGTACATTTGTTGATTTATATATTTGTACATTTGTTTTTTTTTTTTTGTATTATTATTGATTTATATTTTTGTGTGTTGTTATTGATTTATATTTTTGTGTATTTATTGATTTATATATTTGTGCATTTTTTATTTATATATTTGTGTATTATGATTGATTTATATTTATACATTTGTTGATTTATATATTTGTGTATTTATTGATTTATATATGTGTATAAATTTTTTTTTTTGCATTTTTTGATTTATATATTTGTGTTATTATTGATTTATATTTGTCCATTTGTTGATTTATATTTGTATATTTATTAATTTATATTTTGTGTATAATTATTGATTTATATATTTTTTTATTATTGATTTATATTTTTATGTATTTGTTAATTTATATATTTGTGCATTTGTTAATTTATATTTTTGAGTTTTGTTCTTAATTTTATTTTTATGTATTTGTTAATTTATATATTTGTATATATTTATGCATTTGTTGATTTTTGTGTGTTATTGATTTATATTTTTGTATTGTTATTGATATATATTTTTGTGCATTTGTTGATTTATATATTTGTGTATTGATATTGATTTATATTTGTACATTTGATGATTTATATATTTGTGTTAATATTGATTTATATTTTTATGTATTTGTTGATTTATATATTTATGTATTTATTGATTTATATATTTGTGTGCTATTATTAATTTATATATTTGTGTATTGTTATTAATTTATATATTTTTACATTTATTGATTTATATGTTTATACATTCATTGATTTATATTTTTGTGTGTTTTTTATTTATATTTTTATATGTTGTTACTAATTTATATATTTGTGCATTTGTTATTTTTATATTTGTGTATTTGTTAATTTTTATATTTGTGTATTTGTTTTTTTTATATTTATAAAATTTAATTTTTGTAATTTTTTTTGATTTATATGTGTATTGTTATTGATTTATATTTTTATGCATTTATTTATTTATATTTGTGCATTTATTAATTTATATTTGTACATTTATTGATTTATATTTTTATGTATTTTTTTATTTATATATTTATGCATTTGTAGATTTGTGTATTTGTTAATCTTTATATATATTTTTGATTTATATATTTATGCATTTTTAAATTTATTATTATATACATTTGTTAATTTATATTTGTGCATTTATTGATTTATATTTTTGTATATTTGTTAATTTATATATTTGTGCATTTTGTATATTTGTTAATTTATATTTTATAATTGATTTATATATTTGTGCATTTGTTGATTTATATATTTTTTGTGTTTGTTCATTGATATATTAATGCATTTGTTGATTTATATTTTTATGTATTATTATTATTATAATATATTTTTATGTGTTTCTTGATTTATATTTTTGCATTTGTTAATTTATATATTTGTGTGTTATTATTGATTTATATTTGTGCATTTGTTGATTTATATATTTTGTGTTATTATTGATTTATATTTATGCATTTGTTAATTTATATTATGTGTATAATTATTAATTTATATTTTTATACATTTGTTGATTTATATATTTGTGCATTTGTTGATTTATATATTTATTTATTTGTAATTTATATTAATGATTTATATCTTTATGCATTTGTTGATTTATACATTTGTGTATTTGTTGATTTATATATTTGTAATTTTGCTGATTTATATATTATATATTATTGATTTATATTTTTTGTGTTGTATTTGTTGATTTATATAATTGTGTGTTTGTTGAATTTATATTTCTGTGTATTTGTTGATTTATATAATTGTGCATTTGTTGATTTATATATTTATACATTTATTGATTTTTATATATTTGTACATTTGTTGATTTTTATATTTGTACATTAGTTTATATATATATATATATACAAATTTTTATTTTTATTGATTTTTATATTTTTGTTGATATATATATTTATTATTTTTTTTATTTGTGCATTTTTTGATTTATACATTTGTGTATTTATTGTTTTATATTTTTGTGTGTTGTTGATTTATATTTTTGTGCATTTGTTGATTTATATTTTTGTGCATTTATTAATTTTTTAATGCATTTTTTAATTTACACATTTGTGTATTTATTGATTTATATTTTTGTATGTTGTTGATTTATATTTTTGTGCTATTGTTGATTTATATTTTTGTGCATTTGTTGATTTATATTTGTACATTGATTTATTTTTTTGTGTATTTTTTGATTTATATATTTGTGCATTTGTAAATTTATATATTTGTGTATTTGTGTTTTTTTTTATTAATTTATATATATTTTTATTTTTAAATTTATATATTTATGCATTTATTGATTTATATTTGTGTATTTGTTGATTTATTTTTTGTATATTTGTTAATTTATATATTTGTGTATTTGTTGATTTATATTTTTTTGTTAATTTTTAAATTTATATATTTATGCATTTGTTAATTTATATATTTGTGTGTTTGTTCATTTATATATTGATGCATTTGTTGATTTATATTTTTATGTGTTATTATTATATATTTTTGTGTGTTTTTTTATTTGTATATTTGTACTTTGTTAATTTATATATTTGTGTTATTATTGATTTATATTTGTGTATTTGTTGATTTATATATTTGTGTTATTTTTTATTTATATTTGTACATTTGTTAATTTATATTATGTGTATAATTATTAATTTATATTTTTATATATTTGTTGATTTATATATTTGTGCATTTGTTGATTTATATATTTGTGTATTTGTTAATTTATATTTTTGTGTGTTATTATTAATTTATATTTTTATGCATTTGTTGATTTGTATATTTGTAATTTTGTTGATTTATATTTTGTATATTGTTATTGATTTATTTTGTTAAATTTATTTTTTTATTCATTTGTTGATTTATATAATTATGCGTTTGTTGATTTATATATTTGTGTATTTGTTAATTTTTATATATTTATGCATTATTTGATTTTTATATTTGTGCATTAGTTATTTTTACATTTATTTATTTTTTATTTATATATTTATATATTTGTAAATTTTTATTTTTGTTGATTTTTATATTTTTGTTTATATATATAATTTTTTTTATTTGTGCATGTTTTGTTTTATACAATTGTGCATTTATTAATTTATATTTTTGTATGTTATTATTAATTTATATTTTTGTGTATTTGTTGCTTTATATATTTGTATATTTGTTGATTTAGATATTCACGCATTTGTTGAATTATATATTTGTGTGTTATTGTTGATTTATATTTTTGTACACTTGTTGATTTATATATTTGTGCATTTGTTGATTTATATATTTGTACATTTATTAATTTATATTTTTGTGTGTTATTATTTATTTAATTTTTTTTGTGTTGTTACTAATTTATACATTTATGCATTTGTTAATTTTTATATTTTTACATTTGTTGATTATTATATTTTTATATTTATAGACTTTATTTTTGTAGATTTTTATATTTTTTGGTTATTATTGATTTATATTTTTTGTATAGTTATCGATTTATATATTTTTACATTTATTAATTTATATATTTGTATATTGTTATTAATTTATATTTGTGCATTTATTGATTTATATATTTGTTGATTTATATTTTTGTGTGTTGTTATTGATTTATATTTGTACATTTGTTAATTTATATATTTTTGCATTCGTTGAATTATATTTTTTTGTATTATTAATTTATATTTTTTTATGTTGTTATTGATTTATATTTTTATGCATTTGTTGATTTATATATTTGTGTGTTTGTTGATTTATATATTGGTGTATTTTTTTATTTATATATTTGTGCATTTGTTGATTTATATTTGTGTGTTATTATTAATTTATATTTGTGTATTTGTTGATTTATATTTGTGCAGTTGTTGATTTAGATTTTGTGTTATTACTGTTTTAAAAAAAAATATATTTATTATTAATTTATATTTTCATACTTTGTTGATTTAAATATTAGTGTATTTTTTGATTTATATATTTGTGTATTTATTGATTTACACATTTGTGCATTTATTAATTTATGCATTTGTGTGTTTTTATTGATTTATATTTTTGTGTGTTGTTATTAATTTATATTTTTATGTATAATTTTTTTGATTTATATATTTATGTATTTGTTAATTAATATATTTTTTGAATTTGTTGATTTATATATATATATATATATATATATATATATTTTTATTGATTTATATATTTATGTATTTGTTGATTTATACATTTGTGCATTTGTAGATTTATATATTTGTGCATTTATTAATTTATATATTATGTGTTATTATTGATTTATATTTGTATATTTATATATTTGTGCATTGTATTATTGATTTATATTTTTGTATGCTTTTATTGATTTATATTTGCGAATTTGTTAATTTATATATTTGTGTATTTGTTAATTTATATTTTTGTGTTTTGTTACTAATTTATATTTTTGTGTGTTGTTATTGCTTTATATTTTATTGTGTTCTTTTTTATTTATATATTTTTGCATTCGTTGATTTATATATTTATGCATTTGTTGATTTATATTTGTGTTGTTATTAATTTATATTTCTTATATTGTTATTGATTTATATTTGTGTGTGTGTGTGTGTATATATATATATGCATTTGTAAATTTATATATTTTTACATTAGTGATTTATATTTTTGTATATTTTTATTGATTTATATTTTTATGTTGATTTATATTTTTATGTATTGTTATTGATTTATATATGTATGCATTTGTTAATTTATATATTTGTGCATTTGTTAATTTATATTTTTGTGTGTTGTTATTGATTTATATATTTGTGCATTTATTAATTTATATTTTTGTATGTTGTTATTGATTTATATTTTCGTGTATTGTTATTGATTTATATATTTTTGTGTTATTATTGATTTATATATTTATGCATTTGTTGATTTATATTTTTTAGTGTGTTGTTATTGATTTATATTTTTGTGTTGTTGATTTATATTATGTGTGTTGTTATTAGTTTATATATTTATGCATTTTTTGATTTATATATTTGTACATTTGTAGATTTATATATTTATTCATTTGTTGACTTATATTTTTATGTATTATTATTGATTTATATTTTGTGTGTGTGTGTGTATAAACAATTTTTTGCAAATACATTGATTCTAACATAAGGAGCTTCCGGAGAAAAGAATCAGGAAGGAAAACTCCATTCATAACCCTGTCAAGAAAAACAAAAAAGAAATGAAGGACTACTAATCTGGGTAATTAAAAAATCTCAAGATTAGTTCCTCCAATTTACAATTGATTGAAGAGAGAAGAGAATAAACTTAACACTACCATCTCAATACTATATACAAATATCCCAATAACCACATTTCCCCATACTTTGCCTCCTATTACATATTATATCCAGATATGAAACCATATAGCCACAAAAAGAAAGACCGTTGTAAAATAATGCTTATCCTTTATCATTGACCAGATCCAAATGTTGAAGAAATCCCACATGATAACCTACACATATAACATAAAATAAAACACATATAGGCAAAATTCACAGCATAATAAAATGCCTTATTCCTCCATTAAACCTGTTGTAGGATTTGAGTGTCCAAGCTTAAGGGTAAGATTGGGAATGGGAAGGGGATGGGCCAAAATCTATGGGGATATGGGTCCCTAAGAAGAGTCATGCTCTAAGAGATCCAAGATGGAAAAAATAACTTGATGCACATTGTTAACACAACCTCTTGACAAGTTCACACCATATTGTTGTAAAGAAGCCTTAACCGATCGAAAGGACTGCCTCTTGAGAGCCTTTTTAATACTCTCGAAAACCACATAAATACCATGATTTCTAAGAAGTGCATGATGATGAAATAGATCACCTATTATTGTGGTGCCACTCTTAAGATCATATTATTGACAAGCTTTTACAAGCTTGCTTCCCTTCAAAAAACCAAGCTTGAGAAATCTACTAACTATCAACTCAAGATGAAATGGAGATTGCAATAGATCCAGAACATTTTACAAGAAAACTTATGAGAAGGGTATAGATCCTTTCATTCTTCGTATCTAAAACCAATGCGATAACAATTGTCAAAAGATTCTTTACTAATTAAATTAAGGTCTTTTTCTTATTTTAGATCTTGAGTTTAGTCTTTGTTTATCTCTCTATCTTCTCTTTGATGGCTTAAATTAGTCATTCCTCTTCCTTCACTATATTAATTTATCCTTGGTTTTAGCCTTCTCCTTGGGTTTTTATTTCCTTCCTCTTCCCTGTTTTCCCCTTTTTCTAATTCTTTGTTATTTTGATAAGTTTTTTAGCTTTTTCCTTTTTTGCCATTGTTCTTTGTTAGTCTCATCTTATCTGTTCGAGATTATTGGATTTTTCCTTTTTGTTGCTAGTTTCTCGTCTTTCTTCTTTAAGAATATTACTTCCCTTCTTTTTGATGATGAATATCATTTTTTCTTTATGTGTCTAGTCTCTCTATCAATCTTTATTCCCTTTTCTGTCAGTCTGTAGATTCCCCTCATTTTTCTCTGTATCCTTTTCCTTTTTCTACCTCCTTCTCCTTAGTGGTTTAAAGTCTTTAGGTCTTTCTCATTTTCTTTTTCTCTTTCTCTTTAGTACATAACATCTCTGGAAACATTTCATGTTCAAAACCCTTTCATTGAACAAGTAAGATGCAATGTCTCCAACCATGCTCTTTCATGTCTCCTTCTTGTAGTGTCTCTTTCATATGACTTCTATAAGTCCTCCTAATGGATGCAACCTTGTTGATCTCTCCTTGCGAAGGGATCATGATTGTGACCATGAGTGGTCTACACTCTTGTGGTGATTGGCTTTATATTACTGTATCAGTTGCTTTGATTATTCTTATGGTTGATTTATGATATTGTGATGTGTTAGATGGTTCACTAAAGTTTTTTCCAATGCTTACCAAAATCAATGTGGTATCATGATGTTGTTCCATGATTACCCAGAGATGTGTGCAAAGATTGCATTGTATACTGTTATCTCTCTACAGTGGACTAAGTTCCTGTAGCAGTGGTTAATCATGTGTTTGACCATTCTCACTTATGTGTTTTAAGTGCCTTTTAAATGTTGTTTGAACAACCATTACTAAATGCTTAAATAATTAGAAATGGATTTTCCATGTTGGATTCATTGGTTATGTGTTGTGGATATTTACTTTGTTATATTTTGATCCAAGAGATACTTGTTACTCATATTATGTTTTACATTTAAGATGACCTAAGGGTTAGATATTATACTTTGATTTTGGTATCATAGATGTTAGATTACTATATTGTTTAATTGAAATTATTTGCATGATAATGTCATTTTGAGATGACACTATGTTTTATGATGATATCTAGCTACCCGGTATTTGGACATATCTTTGATTATGTTATATGATGGTTTTAATGCTATGGTTATTTACTTCATTCTTGCTTTATTATGCTATATGCGAACGTGAGTGATGTAAATAGATTATTTCAGTATAATTGAATAAATAGTTAAATTAGGTGTTTTAATGCATTTATTACTTAAACTATATTATTATATGAAATTGCACTTGATCATGTTTTTAGTGTGTAGGATTTATATCCCTAACAGTGGTACATGGAGTTAGTGATTTATCCGTTCATATTTTTACCAATGTCATCCATGTATGGTTGACATATCTTATTTAAATATTTAAATTAAACCTTCCATTGGTTTTATCATTTGCATTATGTGAATAGACCTATGAATGTGTCTGTGCATTTAGAGGTTCACATGTGTCACAAAAGTTATTAAGAATTTCTATAATTTTTGGTTTAAGGGTTTTTTGAGATTTATTTTAATTGATTTTAATTTTTGGTAGTTTTTTCATAGATGAATTTCAATTACTTGGAATAGCTTATTTTCATTTGGAATGATTTAGGATTTAACTAGGTTGGCTAGTTATTTACCCTAATCAATTATTCACTCGAAAAGTGAATAAGTATCCAAAGAGAAATTTAATTCCTCACTTTTGAATTAGAAAGTTTGAGAGTAAAATCCAAATTTCATTTCATGAGGAATTAATCTTCTATTTGTTGTGGGAGCTACAAGTATGGAATCATCGCGAGATTAGTCTCATTGGATCCAGCTCAAAGAGACCTTGGATTACCGTATTTTTTGGCTACTTCTGTGGGATTTTTATTTTATGGTTCAGATTGCCATTTTGCCCCTTTTGGCTGTGAGGTAGGGCTCTCCTGTTTTATTATTTTAGCTCTATTTTAGATTTTTTTTTTGGTAGTCATTTATTAGGAGGCTGAGACCTAGTGTTCCCCTCCATTTCTATATACTAGCTCTACCCGGTTGGGCAGGTATGAGCATTTCCTTATTTTTTGAGTTTACACTGTTATGTTGGTTGTTTATGCATATAGACTCCAAATCTAGATTATATTGGATTTTGTGCCCAAAGACCAAATATGTTTTAATTTTGAAGGTTTTGAGTTTTGAGGGTTTTACCTCGATTTGTGTGCCACTCAATTTTCTCAAGTTTTCCTAGCATGATGTTGTTCATGGACTTGGAATATCCATAGGATGTCAATTAAGCCATTTTTGCATCTTTATATTTGTATTGGGATGTGTGTTGCATTCGTACTCTTGACGTTGTGATCAGTTGGGTGATTTTATACTGGAGTTATTGTGTCTTTTGGACTCTTGTTATTATTTCATGGACACTAGGGTTTGTGCAAAATCCATACTCCTAGATTAAGTCTAGTTGAGTGAGTTCATGATGTTTGGTTTTGTTACATCATTGAGATTTATGTAGAATCCATACTCCCAAATTGAGGCCGGTTGAGTGAGTTCATGATGTATGGTTTTATTTTTTATTAGGATTTGTGTAGAACTGTCCTCCTCATCTTGTTTTTGATTGAGTGATATTTTTCTTGTGATCTCATCTAGTCCTTGTGATATGATCTTTGTGATGGTGGTATGCACACACGAGTATTTGTGCGTACATTTGTTGCATGACTTGCGAGGTCTGATCTCCCATTTCTACTTCAGTGGAGTTATGATCATTTAGAGTTGGGTTGAGAATATGCATGCCTACAGGAACTCATTGTTAGATGATCATGGGTAGGGTAGGATAAAACATGGAGAGGGCTTCTATCTCACAGCTTGGTGACCATTGCCCAATGGGTTGGCAAAGGAAATTTTAAATAAGTGATAACTAAATAAAATGTGTAAGTGGTAATAAAACTTAAGATAATAAAATATTTAGTCTGAGAGCCTTCTATTGGGGAGATGATCCACATGATCCAAGCTTGGGTTTTTTGATGCCAAGTGACACTCCATGGTGTTAGCCCCTAAATAGTTACCAATTGAGTGTTTGACCAAGACCTATAGTATTTGCATTGTCTCATGATCTTGGTTTCTGTCCTCATCACTATCTAGCATGAGTGTTAGCCATGGACATTTTCTTTATTTGTGTTTTTGGTTGGATCATTATCTCCATTAGCATGGTGAGAGTGGACCTATGGGTTTCATGTGGTTGGGAGGCATAGCTACCTATACCACTACTAGGGACCAATGTACATAAATGGTCTATTGTTCCAGTGTGACCATTGCTAGATGTTTTCACTTAGTACTTCGAGTTTTGGAGTATGATTTCTTGTGATTTATACTTTCATTTGAAATGTTTGGATATCATGTTTAGATGATGTTAGTTTATTTGATGCATTCTCTTATTATTATGTTTAGAATATGACTAGATGATGTGATTTGCTGAGTTGGAGTATCTATTTCTTATTGGTTTAGCATGCTAGATTTCCTATTCTTATGATGTTATTACATTTTTGTAGTGACATCCTCATAAGATAGCTCTGACTATCTAGTTAGAAATTTGGGATGTTATGCATAGGGGATGGCTAGGGCCTTCAACGTCTCATGATGTTATTATGGTTAGGAGGAATTGTGCATGAGTTTCTATTGTGTTGGCGGTTGATTTTTATGTTTTGCTTCATATGATGTTTGGTTTATGAACAATGTATGTACATTGTGATGTTTCTTTTCACATGTTCTTTCATATGTTGTTATGTTATGGATAGATTTTTTATACTTCCTATTACATGGTGTCTTTCATTTCATGTATTTGAGTATCTAAGCCTCAATTATAGTGGATCCGATACTCCCTGGTGTGGAGGTTCTGAATCTTTTTCCCTTTTGATTGTTCATCAGGTTGTTCCTTTTCAATCTTGGGTGATAGTGGTTTGGCATTGGATGATACTGGAAGAGTATTACATGCCTTAAGGAGAAATGTCATACGATACAGGAATTATCGCACATTAGTATTGTGAAATATTGTAGGACATTGGAAGAGTGTTGCCTGGCTCTATTGAGAAATGTTGCCTAGTTATATTAAGAAATATCACCTAGCTATAGTGTGAAGTATCTCTTGGAAAAAAAAAACTATTTGATAGTTGTGAGAAATATCGCCTAGCTGTATTAATGTGTCACCTAGTTTTCTTGTAAAAACTTGCTCGGTCAAACAACAAGTATCTTTGGACTTTCAAGTTGAGATATGTTTGGTGCTTTGGGTACCCTTTAGGGTTGCACTCTTTCCTAGTTTAGCAGATATTTTTATGGCATTTAAAATATATCCTTTAAGTATAAATTGATGTATATACTTAAGATATATTTTATTATATGTGATGATTCATTTGAGATAGGTTGCAAACCTCTCCAAGTTAAGATAAAGATTCTAGGAAATTTCAAGGCTTCAAAAATTTAGACTTAGCCAATTTTCAGGGCTTTAGGATTTTAGGCTTAGCAAAACTTTAGGAGTCAACATTTATCTTTCAGCATGGTGTTTAGTAGATGAGTTATTGTAACTAGAGCCATCATCCTTTGCATGACCTTAACGAGTCTTTGTTTGTGGTTCTTGATTATGATATGATTAATGGATAAGGACTTGTATATCTAACCATGCTAGGAGCTATTACCTTAGGTTTGAAAGAGATCATCCTCTTAGTATTTTCTCATGATTCATGTGGTTTTGGCTTGTGAGTTGTGGTTTAGAGCTTGGAGATCTTTGTAATTTGTTGTAAGACTTTTGCTGGTATAGGTGAACATGTTAGTCTTTCCATGTTCCCTATTCTTATCACCTTGTTTGTTTGTGTTTGGTGAGAAGGCAACTTCCTCGTACCTATAATTCTATGGGGGCCTTAAAATTATATAGGGAATTGGAAGGAAGTGAGATTATTGTCAAATCCCTTTCCTTTTGCCAATCTCACTATAGTTGATGCTAAAAAAACACACATAATCAAATCTAGAAGAAAAAATTATATACCTTGTCTTGGTGTTTCATTATTGCACTTGGTTACTTTATGTTGTTGTTAAGTAACTTATCTATAAAAAAATTTATTCAATGCATGTTTTATCCTTGTGTTCCAAGGATCTCCGAGTGAGGCATTTCATTTCTTTTCTATCTTCCTATAGTCTTTTGATATTCTTCTCCTTTCTTCTTCCTCTTCCATTTTTCTATTTTGGCCTCCCTTAATTTTTTTCTTCTCATCTTATTTTCAAATCTTTCTATCTATGAATCATTAGTTGGTTTAGTTTTTTTATTAATCTCTCTTAATATGGATTCAATAATTGTTCATGTCCAACTTCTTTTAGTCAGGATTTTATCCCTCTAGTTTCCTAAATATTTAACTTTACTTTTGTCTCTTATTTTTCATTCTATATAAAGAATGAGCCTTTAGGATTAACCAGGCTTGTTAAAGACATTGATTAGTATGGAGATGATCATCAAACTAAGAAGGCCTTTGAATCAAATTGCCTCTCATGGATCAATTACAAGAACCATTGTCAAGGATATGCTATTTCCACTCATTTCTTAGTAATAAGGGCAGTCCACCACATTTTGGAAAAATAATTTATCTTCAATACAAATATATATATGGTCCCTTCAGATATAACATCTATGTTTGTAGCCATGGTACATATAGTTGAAGTAGAAAAATTTGGAATCAATCTTCTTTGTAGAAGACTATTTAAGAGCATGTACTTAGGAGATCTGGAAAAAGTTTTAATCAGCATAAATGAAGAACATATGATTCCAAGACCTTACAATTACGATATTCATATTTTGAGAAGAAATAATGTTCCATTATTCCCTATAGTAATCTTAGAAGATCAAAGGATGTTGAATAAGTAGAAATTGGATATCAAAAGGAAGTTGGTTTTCTTATGTATTTTCTCCACGTAAGATTTCCTGTTGAAGTTGATTAAATAGAAAAATTCATGCAAGAAGATCAAGTAGGATTGTGGGAAGATATTGAGAATATAAGACTAGATAATATAAAACCAACTCATCCTTTTGATGAGCTATCTATATTATATTCTTCCTAGAATAAAACATTTTAAGCATTCTTGACAATTGTAAAAATTCATCAATTTTTTGGGTTCTCCATTATTAATAAAAAGGATAAATTTCTAATATTGTAGCTAAAATAAAATTATTAGATTAGAAATTACTTAAAAAGTATAATCAGATTTTATTTAAATACTTTCATTTTTTAGTCTAACAAATTACCTTAGTCAAATATATTGCAGGTATTATGGAAACTCCAAAGCAAGCTAACTAAAGAAATCAACAAAGCTCAAATTGAAAATTTAAAGCTCATATATCCCATATAAAACTTGGGCCTTAAGGCCTTTTATCTATAAAAAATAAAATAAAAATAAGTTATTATTATTTATTTTTATATATTTAAAAATATTTTATTATTATTTCTTTTTTTACTAACACTAATAGTAATATATGATTTTATTATCAGTATTTATTTAATAATATTATCTTATTTAATTATCATTAAAATCATATCTTAAAATCAAGCCATGATAGTCTGCATCATGGAAACCTTAGAGGACATGTTATCAAGACTCTGGCCAACACTAGTAGTCATTGAGGCAGTAGGATCTTAATACATTAAATCCCCCTCCACCACATATCTAAACAAATTCAAAGAGAAATTGGTAGGGATCATTGACCCAAAAACAACTATACCAATTCCATACACACTACAAGAAGATCCTCCCATGACAGTAACCGAGGCACCTATAGAGGATGACACAAGACCCATAGTTGGTACACTTTCATCACCCACTAGTTGCAAAGAAACCATAACAAAAAACCTAGTACAAAGTAGACATCTTAACATCCCCACTCATATGGTATTGGAACTAGCATTATTATAGTATTAGAGTTATTATTATAGTTATGACTACTACAAGAGTTAGGGATAAGCTTATGATTGTGGATACATTTAGGAATAAGAGTAGGACTATGGTTAGAGTGTTAGAGGTAGGGTCACAATCAAGGATACAATCAGGGCTAGGGTTAGGGTTAGGTTTAAATTTATAATTAGGGGTAGTCTTACAATATAGTAGGTGTTAGGATTATGATTAGGGTTACCTGATAGGGAGTAGATTTAGGATTAGGGTTAGGTTTAGAGTTATTATTATAGTTAGGCATACTATAAGAGTTAGGGATAGACTTACATGATTTTAGGTAGGGATAAGGATAGGAGTGGGACTATGATTAAAGTTAGGGATAGGGTAAGAATTAGTGTTAGGGTTAAGAGAATGGTTATGTATAAGATTGGGCTTAGAGTTAGGGTTAGGGTAATACTTACACTAAGGTAAGTATTAGGCTTATGATTGCTACTAGTTAGTAGTATGGTTACATATAGGGTCAGGGTTATGCATATAGTTTACTAAATGTTTACTATAGTCACATATAGACTCGGGGTCAAATGTAGAGTTAGGATAAGGATTGCGGTTAGAGTTAGAACCCAAGGTTTGTAGTTTTATTTATATCACACATAGTTCTATAGTTAGGGCTACTACATTATTAACCATTATAGTAAAAATAGGAGTATACATAAGGGAAGTGTAGAATTTACTTGTAGCATTGGAGTATTTGGTTAGTAGAAAGGTGCCATTTTGATGAAGGGTGCTCCCCTTAATACCATAAACACATAATAGAAACAAAGAAACAAAAACAATTGCAAAAACAAAATATGAGCTTCTTATTATCACCACAAATCTAGAATTACTAAATTCAAAATTACAATATGCTGATCCACATGGATGCCTTCATTAAAGTAATCTACAAGACAAAGTTACAAACTATCTCCTAGAGCTATATTAGACAATGCTTGGGTCTTTCTTCAATAGGCAATTTTATACTACCCGGGAAGGTTTTAGACACTCAAACTTAATACCTAGAGCCAACAGACCCTAAAAATTCATATAGTTGGCTAAATACATTTTTGACATTTATTTTAGAAGTTTTGGGTAGTCTAACTTTGGAAGACCATAACTCTCAAACCATTGCTCTGATTGACTATTATGACCACTTTTTGGAAACCCCATCTCTTAATCTACAGGCTCAAATGTGCTCAAGCGCTCATCCATTGAGTTTTCAAGCCTCATTTGGGGCCTCTAAGGCCTTCAAAAATGAGCCTAAATTTTTATATCAAAATTACACACCAAAAATCTATAACAACTACAAATACATATAATCTAGCCATGAAACTCCACTGACAAATTGATATAACTAAAACAAACCTTCACCACTAAAATTAGAACATTCTGAGCTTGCATGATTGAATTACTAAGTAGCAAGCCTTCATAGATAAAAACTCTACATTAAGACAACCCTTATTGAAACAACTAAAATAAAATATTTTTGGGTGATGCTAGATTTCTCTTACACCTAGGATGCTCCCGCATCAGACACCTAGGGTAATTTGATAAGTGACCACATCATGTTTCAACTAGTAAGAGGAAAACCAAGATAGTTAACCTCCTCCTTTGCTAGCCATGATGAATCTTCTACTAGCCTCCCATTCCATTTGACTAGGTATTCTTTGTAAGTTCTATTCCTTGTACTTTTGCCAACATGACTATCCAATATCTCCTCAATCTCTTTTGTATACGAACTAGTTGCTGGAAAACTCCAATACACTTTTGCAACTTCATCCTCATCACCTCCTTCATAGTACTTTGTCAAATATGAAATATTAAATACTAGTGAAATATTCAATTCAGAAGGCAACTCCACTTCATAAGCATTTCCAGAATCATACATTTTCACTATCTTGCATGGTCCAAACTTCTTCATTTTCAGCTTATTATATGTACCCACTAGAAATGCTCCTTTTGCAAATGAACCCTGACATCATCTCTAATCTAAAATCCCTTATACCTCCTTTTTGTGTCTACTTTATCCTTATACTATGTATTCATCTTGATAATATGTTTCCTCACCTCCTCATGGATAGTCTTCAAATGTTCAACAAATTCTTCTGTTCCAACACTACTTATCTCTCCTTTATCCAACTGCCTCAATTCAGAAGCATTTCTGGTACTTTTCCCATATAATATAGAATGGTGATTTACTAGTACTCCTATTGAAAGAATTATTATATGGAAATTCCACCTGTGGTAAAATCAGATCCCAGCCTTTTCGCTTGTCTCCAACCAAACATCTCAACAAATTTTCCAAACTGTAATTCATAAATTTTGTCTGCCCATCAGTCCGTTGAT
The DNA here is from genome assembly GCA_028749045.1 of Cupressus sempervirens. Classification (NCBI taxonomy): domain Eukaryota; kingdom Viridiplantae; phylum Streptophyta; class Pinopsida; order Cupressales; family Cupressaceae; genus Cupressus; species Cupressus sempervirens. The sequence continues at coordinate 133,146,105 of CM053787.1, forward strand.
GATGTGATGAATTGAACTTCAATTTTTTCTTCAATTTCTTCCATAATGTACACCAAAAATACCCATAAAACTTGATATCTTGAACTAAAACTATACTCTTTGGAAAACCATGTAATCTCACCACTTCTCTTAAAAACAACTCTGTCACATGAACAACATCACTAGTCTTCTTGCAAGGAATCAAATGTGTCATCTTAAAAAACTTGTCAACCACAAGAAAAATAGAATCATACCCTTGCTAAGTTCTTGACAATCCAATAAAAAAATCCATGCTGACATCCTCCCATGACTTCTCTGGTATAGGTAATAGTTGATACAACCTCATATTTTTCTTCACTTTTTTTTTCCATCTGACATACTCTATAACTCTGCACAAACTTCTTCACATCTTGCTGCAATGATGGCCAATAATGATTCCCAACAACCAAAGCAGTGGTCTTATCTCTCCTAACATGTCCAACCAATCCTTTGCTATGCTTCTCCTTGATGAGATTCTCTCTCATTGAGCTTCTAGGAATGCATAACTGGCTTCCTTTGAATAATATACCATCTTGGATTATGAAATCCAATCACTTCATCCTATCAAGTGTAATAGGTTCTATATAAGTATTCCATGCTTTTCCAAAATCAAGATTCTCTAGATACAAGTTTGCTAGTTCCTTGAACCCAACCACCTCAATCTACATCTTTATTAGAAATTTTTTTCTTCTACTAAGAGAATCTACAACTCTATTAGACTTCCCACTCTTGCATTTCAAGAAAAACATATAACTTTGCAAAAACTCAACCCAATTCAAATGTCTTTGGTTTAATTTTCCTTGACTATTCAAATATTGCAAAACTTGATATCAATATAGAAAAAAAACTCCTTAGGAAGAAGATAGTTTCTCCACTTCTTCAATGCTTGAAGTATATAAAAAATTCTTGATCATAAATATAATATTTTCTTTTGGCATCATTCAATTTCTCACTGAAATAAGCACCAGGTCTACCTTCTTGGCTAAAAATAGCTCCTACTATAGTACCACTAGCATCAAAATTTACTTAAAACATCTTATAAAAATCTAGAAGTGCTAAAATAGGATCCTCTATAACTTTCTATTTCAACAAATTAAAACTCTTATCTACTCCTACAGTCCACTTAAATTCTTTCCTATCCCCTCTCACTATTTCATTCAAGGGTCCACAAATACTACTAAAACCTCTTATGAACTTTCTATAAAAACTAGCGAGTCCATGAAAAGATCTTATCTCTATAACACTCTTTGTGGTAGGTCATTCAAGGGTAGTCTTCACTTTCTCTAGGTCCATTTTTAGACCTTCTACTAACACTACAAATCCTAGGTACACCAAATCCTTCTTCACAAAATTGTACTTCTTTAGGTTTATCAACAACTTTTCTTCCCTTAACTTATCAAACACCTTTTAGATATGCATAAAATGACCCTCCAATGTCTTACTAAAGATCAAAATATCATCTAGGTAAACAGTGACAAAATTACCCATAAACTTCTTCAACACTTCATTCATGAGCTTTATGAAAGTGCTTGGTGCATTTGTTAGCCCATAAGGAATGACTAACCACTCATATAGTCCTTCCCTTTTCTTGAAGGCAATCTTCCACTAATAACCTTCTCTAATGTGAATCTAATGGTATCCACTCTTCAGATCTATCTTTGTGAAATACTCAGCTCCATTCAAACAATCCATAATATCATCCATTCTTGTCAATGGAAATTTATACTTGATTGTGATCTTGTTAATAGTGTAAGAATCTATGCACATCCTCCATTCTCCATTATTCTTTTGTGCTAATACTATTGGTACAACACATGGACTCAGACACTTTTGAATCAACCCTTTTTGCAACAACTCATGAACTTTTCTATTCAACTCTTCACTTTCTAATGGTGTTATTTAGTGCACTACCTTTTTTGGAAAACTGGCTTTTGGAATCAAATCCATCTGGTGAATGATCTTCCTCATTGGGGGTAATCCAATAGGTACATTATCTAACACAATATTAGAAAACTCTCCCAATATATCTGCAACTTTTGTACATACTTCCCCTACTTCTTCTTTACCATCTTTTAGAATTATAGAAAAATACATATTCTCATGCTTCATACCTTAGAGAAACTCTTTTCCATCAATGAAACATATTATGGTAGCACAACATACCTTTTCTTCTTTCTCCTTCATCGACTTCAACTAATGCTTCACTCCATCCTTGGTTAGAGTGTAGGTATTTTCTCACCCATCATGTACTACATTCCTACCAAACTATCATGACCTACCCAAAAAAATGTGACATATGTCCATAGGTATGATATGTTGGAAATACAATAGGGAAAGTAAACTTTGAGAGGTGGGGGGTGAATCAATCCTTCAAAACTTTAACCCTTAAAAAATTCACCACGTACCCATCTCATAATTTGCATATAAATTGAAATACCAAAGTAAGAATGTACATCCATAGCATGAAAACAATAAGAATTCAACCCATATATGATACAATATATTTGGTTACCCATAAACCCTCCAATCAGAAGGTAAAACTAGGGCAGGGATGACACCCATAAATCTTCACTACTGCAATAATAAAGTGTATCCAAGGAAGGTTACAATCTTTGATCATAAACTATGATCTACATGGTGAAAGGTATGCCCTATTAAAGTATTAAAAGATTGTTAGATCTTACCTTGTTAAAGGATTTCAACACCCTATTAGAAGTGTGCCTATTTAAAGGACTTAAATTTACAATGAAGTAAGAACCTTGATAATGGATTTACAATAACCTGTTAGAACTATTTTGTTAAGAGATTTAATTGATTCACCTATTAGAATGTCTCAACAATGATCCTACGATTATCACTCTACTGCTATATAATAGATTACCTCTTTTCATGTATCCTTGATCCTCTCTTATTAGTTGTATCAATTATGTCCTCTAACCTCTTTCATATGTTCTCCTCTACTTGATTTTGCAATGCTTTGCTTTATCACAAGTTATTGTTTCTATTATCTATGTAGTAACTCCCCCTTTGTTTGGTCTCCCCCAAAACTTATTCATTCTCTCCTTTTCTTTTATTCTCCCCTTTTCTTTTCATTCTCCCCCCTTTTGAAACTTATGTCATGGGTGGTACATGAATAGAGTGTTTGTACAAGAAAGATTTATGGACCTCCATTATGATCTTCAGTGTTGCATCCCAGTTGTCACACACTACCTCTAGAGATTTGATCTAAATATCCAACTTGGTAGTAAGGTTAACTAAGCCTTCATGAGTAGAAATATGGGGATCTTTCTTCATTAATGTCTCTACAAAGGCTAGCTCCTTGTGTAACACCTCCATGTGAGGGGTCAACATGGACTGGATGTTGATCAATGTATCCCTAATGTTTGCATCTTATGCTTATAAAGTTGCTAGTTGACCTTGTGCTAATAGTAAATTTTTGAAATGAGACTGACCTTGAGTAAGAGATTATGGTAGAATGTTACCTATTTTCTTCAAATCTCCCTCTAGATGGTCAATGTATCTATGCACTTCTTGTGTGAATGGGGGAACATCACAAAAATTGGTGTAAAGAGAAAAAAATGTTCTCCAACATCTTCTTCACACCATTAATTTTGGTTGCTAACTCAACCTGATGTAGTGCAATAGCACTAGATATTTTTTCATTCACCTTTGTTTGAAATTTCTTCTCAGACCATTCCATTAATTTGGCATTTGTATCCAAGTCTTCATCATTGATCTTCTCCATAATATTTTCCAACTTCTCAATGTATGGATTTTGTTCATTAGGTGCATGTGGGTTGAATACATGAAGAAATATGTCCTTGATGTCATGAAGTGCTTGTTTCTACCTATGCTCCCTTATGAGTAGTTCTTGGTGTTTCTTCCTTGCTAGAGCATTCTACAATATGCTCATTTGTTCAATTGTGATTGATGCAAGATCAAACTTTGGCAATTCAATCACCTCATCTTAATTTATGTCACCATAGGATGTCTCATTATCAACGTTAGATGTGCTAGGATAGGGCCTTGATGCTTGCAATGGTGTAGATTCTATATTTGACCTATGAAGTGCTTGACTAGGAATCAGTGTAGTAGTATCTAGTATGATAACTAGTGTCTGAATTGCTAATTGTTCCTCTAGTTTTGTAGTCAAGACTAAATATTCAGTCCTATCCTTCTCTTTTTTTGTTATCCTTGTATCACCTTACTTCTTGACCTATTTGGACTGGTGTCCATTCTTGCTTAATTATTGTAACTACTAGTATTCAGACATTTTGTAGCAATGTGCTAACATGTGACTGCATAGTTTCCTTTCTTTGGTACACTACAATAGACATTGCAGGTTGCACCTCTATGGATTGAGTGGGGGCAATATATACTTTTTTTTTTTCTCCCTTGTAGATGCCAATTTTGCCTTCTCGATCTCATCTAAGATCACCAATATAGGATGACTGCATAGTTTTTCCTTGGTGGTGGAATCAGACAATATCTTTTGCATATCCTCTTCTGTTAAGGGATTGATGTTCTTAATGGTTTTCTCAGAGACATCCTTAATCTTTACTATTTCTATTGGTGGATTAGCACTTGACATATGTAGCTCTGGTACATTATGCTTTGGTTGTTTCTCTTCCTCATTTTTTGCCTTTGTAGTGCCTTCCTCATGTACTTCCCTTATAGATTCTTCTTTAGTTATTTCAACTATCTCTTCTTCTTCTTTGTCTTCAACTACTTCCTTAGGTGCTTGCTCAATAGCCTTTTGTATTGTTAGCCCATATATAACTTTCCATATGTGTGTGCTCGGTTGAAAAACCTCTTCAATATTATTCTATAGAATATTAAAGGCTTGGTATTTTGGAGCAAATCTCCCCTTATACTTATTTATAGCCTTTTCCATTGTTGACTTATCCAAGTCCATCATCACCCCTTCTAGAGTAGTCTCTCTAATATTTCTTTTAGTTGTGAGACTGTATTGCCACCTTTTCTCAACTTTATCATATAAATGCTTAGGTAAAGAGTTGGAAAGTTCAATTGGTGTTTTCTTAAATGTGGTCATCATTTTATAAATAGATTCCTCCACCTTATTCATCTCAACTTTCCCAAGTTTATCATACTCAACATGTGTAAATCTTGATAAATCAAAATTATTTCTAATATTTTTGCACAAGTTATCCAAATTAGAAAAGGGACTATGACTTACCAATTTGAATTGGTTGTTGTTATCTAACTCAATCATCTCCTCATCTGATTCATCTGGACCAATTTACTTTCTCCTTTTAGGTTATTCTTGTAGACTCTTCTCTGTCATAGTAGTTGTTCTTTTACCTTTTCATTTGTTAGCTTCATTTGTTTGCTTTTTAGTAGCCCTTCTGCAAGCCCTAGTGATAGGTACTACTAGCTTTTGTTGTTTTGGGTTCACAACCTTCCTTGGTTTCTGCATTCTAGGCTCCTTGGCTTTTATTTTCTTCTCTACAAATTTGGGTGTTTCACTGGCTTCTTCTCCCTTGGCACCTTCATCTAGTTCCACTTCCTCTTCTTGTTGGTCTTCTCCTTGACCTTAGGTTAGTGCAAGTGGGGGTTGAGTAGGTTTCTCATCTTCTTTATCCTCATCATCTTCTTCTTCCTTCCCTCCCCCTTCATCAAATCTCTCTTTAAAGTTCTTCACCATTTTATTTTTCTTTCTGACTATGGAAGCTGTCTTTAAATCTATTGTGATTCTAGATTTGGCTTCCTTAGTTTCTAAATGAGGTTGCACTCTTATCAACTTCCTTTGCTAATAATGTTGTGATGGTTGTTGATGCATCATCTACATTAATTTCATAAGGTAGTGGCCTAAGCCATCTAACCCTAGGAATAGATGCTTGAACATAAGTGAAATCAGCATCAATGAGAAAACAAACATCATCATAGTATTCTTCCACAATTGACACTAGTATTCTCAATCTCTCCTTCATAGACTTCATTGTAGGGCCCATTTTCCGTTGCACCAAAAGCCATGACTGTTAGTGAACATGGAACACCACATAATTAACCACCTGTGGGCAGGGGAGTGCGTCACATCACCCAACAATCTCCCCCTCGACGCGCATACCAGGTGCTTACACGGGTCGGGAAGGCACCGGGGAGATTTGAACCCATGACCAGGCCAAAACCAGGCTCTGATACCAATTGTAGGGCCCATTTACCATTGCACCAAAAGCCATGACTGTTAGTGAACATGGAACACCACATAATTAACCACCTGTGGGTAGGGGAGCACGTCGCATCACCCAACATTCTTAACATCTTCAAAATAGCTGGTCATAACTGACTCAAAATTGTCACCAAGTTGCTCAATGAACTCGCTAATTTGCACTGCAACAAACCTATTGGTCTTTCAGGAAACTTCCCCAAATGAAGGAAATGTGTTTTGTACATACAAGAATATGTAAATCAGTAATGAACCGAATTTGCATTGTGCACTCTTAGTCTTTCTTGTGGATCCCAATTTTTCTGATAACTACTAGAGTTGTAACTTGGAAAGGTCATAACAGTGATCCTTCTTCACTATCTTATATCCCAAATCCACAACCATGCATGAAACATTGTTCAATCTTTTGGATTGAAAGAATTTGCAAGCAATAATTATCACTACAAATGTAATTAAGGGATCTGAGATTGTGTCAATTGTCATCCATTGTTTGTTCCATATAGCACCTGTGTTGTTTTCAATGAACTCCTTTGCATCACTAAGAATGGTCTTAGGTCTATCTAGAGTAGGATACCCTATTACTCTTTGAATGATTCTTTCATTAATCCTTGTAGGTCCATCTTCCAACCACACAGAGTGATCATGTATTCTGCTTAACACTATCTTAATCCATTCTATTTTGAATATGTTTGGGAAATCTAGGGCATGAGTTAACCCTTTTCTCTCAATAATTTATTTTCTTCCTTCAAAACTCCATCAACACATACTTGGCTATACAAGTCTCTTATTTCCATGTCTCCAATGCTTCCAACCTTACAAGTGTAGCAACATCTTACATCTTGTATCATTAAAACCTTTGGTGGTATCATTGATAATGCATCAGTTGGATCTCCTTTGTATGCAATCTCAAAAATACCTCTAAAAGATGGTTGTTTAACTTCATTAATTATCAATTGAACATTAAAAAATTCCTTTCCTTTCTTCCTAATAGTAGTAGAAGAACTAGATTCCATTTAAAATATCTAGGGTTTGTGATAATTTAGACAACGTAACTCGACACAAGACAAATACCTTTGAATCTAATGATTTGTGACAAGTAGCAGCTGAATCAAGTTCACAAATGATTGAATCCTTCAACTCAATTGTCCTTTAGCTCTTCACACTCTTTTCAATCTTGAATAATTGCAAATGAGTCAAAAATTGACCATATAGCCCTTGAAACTTCACAATAAATGCTCAGTGCTTACATAGTTGTAAGCTTGACTCCAATAGCAATTTTGACTCACTCGACTTCCATGTAGTTTCTATCACCCTCATAAACTATTGTAAGTTTAGCCAACACTATTACCTTTGATATCCCAACATCAACATTATTTTCACTCGGCAACAAAAGTGAAACTTTTCATGCTTGATAGCAACATTAAAACTAAAAAAACTTATAGATTTCTCCTAGGTTCTAACCAATACTTTGCATCTTACTTCATGCATATATGATCCTTTCTAAACTTAATTCTTGAAACTGATGTTTAATTGAACAAAAAAATATTAGTCCCACACATACCTCTTAATTTCCTAGTTGGGAGTGGTGTGATCACTTGATCCATTGGATGAAGTGATCCCATCTGAACTTGATGTGCTACAATCTTCCCTTTTCTTCCATGTCTTGTTCATCTTCTCTTTGACATTTTTAACATCAACCTTACCTTTTCCTTTATTGAATTCACTGCTTAGTGAATTTGACCTTGTTGGACAATTTTTGCTTATGTGACCAGTTTTAAAACAAATAAAACATGTAGTTTGAATCAACCATCTACTATAATCACTTTTGAAATGTGTTCTAATGAAATTTTTAGAAACATGTCCATATTCTTGACAATAGTGACAACTATACCTTGTATTGTAATCCCAATTATAAGAGTTGTCAGTATGGTTTACCTTGGCTTGCTTGTTTGATGACCAATAAGGCTTGGATCTACATTCATATGCTTTATGTCCATACTTCTTATAGTTGCAGTAGTAATCAGGTGATCCCACAATAATGGGTTCCACTTTTTGGCCAATTTTGACACTGAAATCAATATTTTTGCAACAAACCTCATGTTCGAGTGACTATATCTCTAAAACTATAAATAATTTCAAGATGACATAACTAGTGATTTTTAGTACTCTGTTCTTACTTTGTAACCACATTTTTTAATCTAAAAAAAATTATTTATGTCAATTATTTCATCTACTCCAAAAAGTGGTAAATAATAAAATTTAATATTTTTAAAGAGTGACAGTCCATTTGACACACATAACTTTTTTTCTAGAAATGATAATGAAGTAATTCTTTCAGCGTTAGATTTGCAACATCAATATCTAGAGGATGCACTTGGTTTGATTCATTTTGGTAAATATTGTATAGTTTATGAAGTTTTGAAGTGACACCAATCATAATTTAGATGTACATTCATTTTGACACAGATAATTTGAAGTTAGTTTATCATAAACCTACATTTTTTTTCTGAATAGAAAGCTATCTTAATAAGATATTTCCTACATATTTTTCAAAAAAAATTTGAACTAATTTACTAATTTTCCTGAAGTGTCAAAGTCGGTTGATGTTCAATCGGTAATGAACCTATGATGAGTTAAACTCATATTTGGGAGTCTTACTGATTAAAATATGTATTACAATTATAGTCATTAGAAAGCTTGCTCCAAGTAGCACAATTTGAAATTTTTTATTTTACAATATGAGATCATTCTTTTGCAATTATGGGTGTCAAAAGAGAAACAAAATTAAGAAAAAAGGGGGCAAAATTTTCTTAGTTTTGGGTGTTCACAGTGAACATGGTGTTTGCAGCGAACATATTTTATATGTTCGCTGCGAACAAATGTTCACATTGAACATACGGGTTATAATTTCCTAGCCACTAGAAATTTAACAAGATATGTTCGTGCAAACATATCTATTTTATTGTGTTTGCACGAACATGTAAAAAAACAAAAAACTTAACATCAGCTTCTAACAAGCAGTTTAAAAGTAGTGATAGTAACAAGAAAATTCGTACAACAAAATTTTTATATGATTATTGCGCAAAATTTATCTTGAGGCAAGGGGTAATTTTTTTTTTGATTTTATAATGGGAAACAAGAAAGGAAGGAAAAACAAATATGCAAGAAAGAGATCTGATAAAGCAAAACAAAGAAATCTTCAAAAGATAGTGGCACGCTATCATTGAATTAAACAAGGTGAAGGAAATGTTGAAGAAGTGCATATGGGAGAGAGGTTAGGAACACTCACTACAGAATCTTTTAACAATGAATGTTGAAGAAGGCTCAAGATCACTCCCTACAAAGGTTCAAATAATAGAAGTCAGAGAAGGTTTAGAATCTTTTCCCGCAGAATCTCAAATAATGGATGTTAGAGAAGGCTCAAGATCGCTCCCTGTTAAAATTCTAGTAACAGAAGTCACAGAAGGGTTGAGATCAGGTGCAAGAATTGGTATGGATGAACTCCTAAATATTGCCCAATCTGTAAAGAATGTTATTTCTCCAAAAAATTTAGATCATTTACTTAAAATGGATGTGGATAAATTGAGAAGACTTGCAACTATTGTTAAACCATTAAGTTTGTTTAAGAAAAGGTCAATGAATAAGAAGATAAAAGAAATTATGACTCAATTTGATAACACTAAAACACCTGAACAAGCTTAGTTACTTTTAATTTTGGGTAAGTGCACCAAGTTGTGGTGCCAAAAGGGGGTGAACACCTTTTTTTTGAAATCAGCAATTTTTAAACTTCAACAAGAATTTGAAGATAGTTACGCTCAAAATTTTAAGATATGACAAAAACAAAAGTCGTAGTCCTTGGAATCTAGTTTCTAAAGTACTAATTTTTTTCCAAACTGGTTTAGTTTTAGGTCCTCAAGAAAGGGGGCCACAAAAAGTGGTACTATTTATTCCAAAAAAACATAATATAGTACAAAGTGTGGCCACCCTAAAATTTTAACTTTTTTTTGAAATTCTTTAATCGCTTTGGTCAAAAGTTACTTAACACTATGTATTTTATCCCAGATTTTTTAGGTAATTTTAATGTGTATTTTTTTAATGAATTTTTTTAACTAGACACATCTGAAAAACATAAAATATATGTGTGCCCCCCCTAGAAATAATTGAAAACTAATCTAAAATCAAAACTTTTTTATTTCAAAGTGAGTAGAATGGAGTCTAATTTCTAAAAAACTAAGTTGTTGCAAAATTTGATGAATGAGCTAAAATCTATAGCCCAATTAGTACATGGTGGTTTTTGACAAAAAATGAACATACATTCAAAAGAAATTATAGATGAAAGGTTTGAAATAGTTCAAATTAAAAATAAATTAAATGGTTAGTTAGCTAACACAAAGACCTCTAATGCCATGTAACCTGATCTAATTGATACCCAACCACGAGGAATCTTGAAGGAGAGCACACAAGAAAAATCAATCATTTTTTTATATGTTTGCTAGAAAACATGTCTCAAACCTGTTTATAAATTCCAAACCTTTGGGTTGGATCTCCAAGGAAAAACCAAGCCTTAGACTTGGTTTTAATGAAAATCTTTCAATAGCACATGCACACTATTAGAACCATTTGAATTCTTAGTAGTGTGTGTGCGCTATAGGGTGCACACACTATTGAGGCCTAAATTACAACACAAGCACAAGAGAGAGCTGGAGTGGGGGTGGGGGAATGGGTATATGTGTGTGTGTGTGTGAGAGAGAGAGAGAGAGAGAGAGAGAGAGAGAGAGAGAGAGAGAGAGAGAGAGAGAGTAGGGGATGGGAGAGGGGAAAGAATACAGGATGGGAGAGAGGGAGTGAGAAAGAGTAGGGATGGCAGAGAGAGTACGGGATGGGATAGAGGGAGTGAGAAAGAGTAGGGATGGCAGAGAGAGTACGAGATGGGAGAGAGGGAGTGAGAAAGAGTAGGGATGGTAGAGAGAGTATGGGATGGGAGAGAGAGGAAGTGTGAGAGAGTAGGGGTGGCAGAGAGAGTATAGGATGGGAAAGAGAGATTGAAAGTAGCGGATGAGAGAGAGAGGAAGTGTGTGAGAGAGTATAGGTTGGGAGAGAGAGATTGAGAGTAGGGGATGGGGAGAGAGAGAGTAGGCAGTGGGAGATAGAGTGGAAGAGGGAGAGTGAGAGAGAGGAGGATGCGAGTGCATGTGTGTGAAAGAGAGATAGTAGAGAATGGGAGAGGGGGGAGACAGTAGCTTGAGAGAGAGTAGGGGATGGGAGAGAGATAGTAGGCGATGGGAGAGGGAGTTGGAGAGGGGGAAAGAGGGGGGATGGAAATGTGTGTAAGAGAGAAAGAGAGAGAGAGAGAGTAGAGAGGGAGAGAGTGAGAGTGAGAGAAAGAGTGAGAGTGAGAGAGAGTGTGAGAGTGAGAGTGAGAGAGAGTGAGAGTGAGAGTGAGAGTGAGAGTGAGAGAGTGAGAGTGAGAGAGAGAGAGTAGGCAATGGAGAGGGAGTGGGAGAGGGAGAGCGAGTGAGAGACAAAGGAGGGGATGGGAGAGGAGAGAGGGGGGATGGGTGTGTGTGTGAAAAAGAGAGTAGAGAATGAGAGAGGGGAGAGAGAGATAAAGAGAGTATAGGGGATGTGAGAGAAAGAGAGTAGGTAATGGCAGAGGGAGTGGGAGAGGGAGAGAGAGGGGGGATGGGATGTGTGTAAGAGATAAAGTAGGGGATGGGAGAGAGAGTGAGAGAGAGTAGGGGTGGCAAAGAGAGAGTGAGAGTAGGGGATGAGAGAGAGAGAGAGAGAGAGAGAGAGTAGGCAGTGGGAGAGGGATCAGGAGGGAGAGAGAGGAGGAATGGAAGTGTGTAAGAGAGATAGAGTAGGGGATGGGAGAGAGTAGGCAGTGGGAGAGGGAGTGCGAGAGAGAGAGAGAGGGGGGGAATGAGAATGTGTATAAGAGAGATAAAGTAGGGGATGGGAGAGAGTGTGAGAGTTTGAGAGAGAGTAGGGGTGGCAGAGAGAATTCGTATGGGATGGGGGTGAGAGACAAAGAGAGAGTAGGGGATGGGAGAGAGTGTGAGAGAGATTAGGGGATGTAAGAGAGAGAGTGAGAGTAGGGGATCGGAGAGAGAAAATAGAGAGGGAGAAAGAGTACTTGAGAGAGAGAGAGAGAGTAGGCGGTGCAAGAGGGAGTGGGAGAGGGAGAGAGAGGGAGGATGGGAGTGTGTGTGACAAATCTAGAGAGTAGGGAATGGGAGAGAAGAGAGTGGGGGGATAAGAGTGTGTGTGTCTATGAAACAAAGAGAGTAGGTCATGGGAGAGGGGAGAGAGAGAGGATAGAGAGTAGGCAGTGGGAGAGGGAGAGAGTGAGAGTAAAGGATGGGAGAGAGTGTGTGAGAGAGTAGGGTATGGGAGAGAGTGTGAGAGAGAGTAGGGAGAGGGAGATAGAGAGAGGGGGATGGGAGTGTGTGTGTGAAAGAGAGAGAGTAGGGGATGGGAGAGAGTGTGAGAGTGAGAGAGAGAGTAGGGGGTGGTAGAGAGAGAGTATGGGATGGGAGAGATAGAGTGAAAAGATGGGAAAGAGTGAGAGAGAGAGAGTAGGGAGTGGCAGAGAGAGAGTACAAGATGGGAGAGACAAAGTGAAAGTGTGGGAGAGAGTGAGAGAGAGAGTAGGGGGTGGCAGAGAGAGAGTACAGGATGGGAGAGATAGAGCGAAAGGATGGGAGAGAGTTTGAGAGAGAGTAGGGGATGGGAGAGAGTGTGAGAGAGAGTTGGGAATGGGAGAGAGAGTAAGAGTAGGGGATGGGAGAGAGAGACTAGGTGGTGGGAGAGGGAGTGGGAGAGGGAGAGAGGGGGGATGGGAGTGTGTGTAAGAGAGAGTAGGGGATGGGAGAGAGTGAGAGAGAGAGTAGGAGGTGGCAACGAGAGAGAATAGGATGGGAGAGAGAGAGTGAGAGTAGGGGATGGGAGAGAGTGTGAGAGAGAGTAGGGAGAGGGAGATAAAGAGAGGGGGATGGGAGTGTGTGTGAAAAATATAGAGAGTAGGGGATGGGAGAGAAGAGAGAGCGAGATGGGAGTGTGTGTGTGTTTCTCTGAAAGAGAGAGAGTGTGAGAGTTTGAGAGAGAGTAGGGAGTGGCAGAGAGAGAGTACGTGATGGGAGAGACAAAGTGAAAGGATGGGAAAAAGTGTGTGAGAGAGAAGGAGGTGGCAGAGACAGAGAGTACACGATGAGAGAGATAGAGTGAAAGGGTGGGAGAGAGTGTGAGAGAGAGTAGGGGATGGGAGAGAGTGTGAGAGAGTTAGGGATTGGAGAGAGAGAGTAAGAGTAGGGGATGGGAGAGAGAGAGAACTTGAGAGAGAGATAGTAGGCGGTGGTAGAGGGAGTGGGAGAGGGGGAGAGAGAGGGGGATGGGAGTGTGTGAGAGATCTAGAGAGTAGGGGATGGGAGAGGAGAGAGAGGGGGGGATGGGAGTGTGTATCTGTAAAGAAGAGAGTTTAGGGGATGGGAGATGGGAGAGAGAGAGAGAGAGTAGCAAATGTGAGAGAGTGTGAGAGAGATTAGGGGACGAGAGAGAGATAGTAGGAAGTGGAAGAGGGAGGATGAGAGTGTGTGTGAGAGATCTAAAGAGTAGGGGATGGGAGAGGAGAGAGGATGAGAGAGGGAGAGAGAGTAGGTGGTGGGAGAGGGAGAGCGAGAGAGAGAGAGAGAGAGTAGGGGATGGGAGAGGGGAGAGAGAGAGTGTGGGGGATGAGATAAAGAGTAGGGAGGGAGGGAGGGAGGGAGAGAGAGAGAGAGAGAGAGTAGGAAGGATGGAGAGTGATGTGTTTTCACATAGTACATACACGTTGTAGTGTGTATGCACTATGTGAAATCACCTAAAAATGGTCAAAAAGCAACTTTGGGGCCCATTTCATCCATTCTTTGCTTTTGGTATGTTGTGCACTTTGTTATTCTGACAAAAATCATGGATTTCAACATAGCAAACACTATTTCAACACTTTTTAAGCTAGCAAACACCAAATTCAATCATTGGATACGTGATTTGAAGACTTTTTGAAAATTTCCTGTATAGAAAAGGTTAGTGCAATCCATTTTAAATATTGTTTGTTGATATATAAATACAAATTTGATTATAATTTGACATGTTTAATATATAGTGAATTCATTGAAAATTGTATGTTTGAATGAAATGTTATTTCAAAATGGTTAGAAATTTGACAAGTCATTTGATATATATTGTGTATTCATTCAAATAATTATAATTTTTATATGTATTTGAATAATTTGTAATTTACACATTTTAAGTAATTCAGATGTTTGAATAATTTGACATGTAGAAATCATATCATGCCAAGGAAGAAACCAAAAACTCAAACAAATGAAGACAGGGAGAGAGATTTGGCAATTAAAAGAGATAAAATGAAATTACTACGTGAACAAAGAAAATTGCAAAGAAATAATGAAGAATTAACTTTCAAAGAGGATCAAGAACCATCGGTACAAAGAAACAAAGAGGAAGAATCAGAAAGATGAAGAGAACAAATGAGACTGTTACGCTCAAGAAGACAATTGAATTATGAAGCTACACCATCTTCCAATGTTGGAGTCATATCGTCCACTACACCATCTTCCAATGTTGAAGTCATATCATCCTCTCATGTTGAAGAGACACTGATTTGTAGATCCGACGATATACACACTCCATCATGTCATGTTGAAGGCACAACATCAACCAATCAAGTAGCTGATATTCCATCTTTTGTATCTTATTGCCAAGGCACATCATCTTCGGTTCAAGGTATGCAATACACTCAACCTTATGTTGATGTTCAAAATGTTGAGGGAATTGAAGAGATTATAACACCTTCTAGAATTCATTTTAGAAGACCAAAATATTTGATTGATATTGATACTAACATTTTGAAATCAATGCCTGACAAGATTAGCAAGCATACTTGTCAAAGAAAAGTTAATCGTATGTAGAGATTATTTTTTGAAGAATTAAATATTACAGGTCAATGTCAATTATTTGTTGAAATGATGAGAAATTTGAAATTTAGGCCTATCATGAAGATTCTTGGGCTAAGAATGATGGATGATTCAAATGAAAAAAGAATTGTAAAGAATCTAATGAGTGCTTATGACAAAGTAGGTTCTAAATCACGCACCAAAGATAGTAATATCACAAGACGAGTACTTACATCGACAATAGTAAGTAGCCAAATGAAGAAAGTTTGACTCATGAGAAAGACAAACAAAACATTAAAAATTGGTAAAGGTACTCTAAGGAGAGCCATGCTAAGGCATGAGAGATTGAAAGATCCGAAAAAAAAAGAGTTATGGACATTTAGCGGTAGACTAGCCTGAAAGGATAAAGAAATTAGTGAAGTTTTGAAATCATTGATCGAAGATTTTTGGAAAAATAACACACGTGTTTTCCCTAACCAAAGAGATGTTGTAAGAAGGAGGATTGGTAGCCAAAATCGTGACCCACATGGAAAACATTTTTTGGACTCAACTCAGACACAATCTTTTGCAAAAATTATTGGTATGTATCCTCAAATTCAAATAAGTGAAAGATTTTTTAAGATGGGTAAACCTTTTTATGTCAAGATAAATCACACATGCACAACTTGTTGTTTTAGGATACATATTAAATTTTCTAACTATTTTGATGTTTTTAGGCATATATGTGTGTTTTTTCATTCTAAGTTTGTTTTGTAGGATAGTGACATGAATGAGCCACCAAGATCTTCAAGGGAATTCATATCCAACATTTTATGTGAAATAGAGGATGGCCAAAAATTTTACAAGACATCACGCTTGGATGATACATGCTTATTTTTTGGTTCTTTGCAACTTTTATCAACTTGTCAACATATGGATAGTACACATGCAATTGGAAATGAAATAGTAGATTATGAAAAATTTAAGATAGTGACATATGCCCTAAAAGATGAGAAACAAGGCAAAAGATGTGATTTAGTCATTGAAAAGATTCTAGTGTATGAGTTCATAAATATTTTTTGTGAAAAGATTATTTATGAGTATGCAAGGTATACACAGAGCTCGATGGCTGGATTTGCAATTCAAGTTATGCAAGGATATGTTTCCACTGGATACCATTGTTTTGATTGTAGACTTCGCAGAGAACTACACACTACAACCACAAAATGAGGTGCAAGCAAAGTATTATACCTCACAATAAGTTTCCATATTTTTTCACATAACATTCATGCATTCACCTACAAGTACAGAGGATGATAGGAAGATTTTGAGGGAGTACCATTTTTACATGAGCGATGATCGATCACATTCTATGGAGTTTGTACAGGGTTGTTTTCAACTATTTTATGGAGATTTGGCTAACATGGGCATCACATATCATCAACACCTTATTTGGTCAGATAATTGCACATCTCAATTCAAGAATGAACGAATGTTCTATTGATTAAGTAGGATGCACAGGTTGTGTAGAATTCAACATATGTAGAATTTAATAGAGGTTGGTCATGGAAAGGGAGAGCATGATGGTGCAAGTGCATGCATCAAAAGAGCCTTAGCTCGTGAAGAACTAAAGTACAAAGATGGGGCAATATTAACAGATGCAAAATCCATCATCCAGTGGTGTAACACTACAATGGGTCCAGGTAAGGAAAGTGAGTCTACGGTTTGTAAATTTTTTTGGTTGATAGATAATACTAACATTGCACCATATCAGGATTGTTGCACACTAACATGATCCAGTGAGTTGCATTCTTTTAGAATCTCTGATGCAAGTTCATGGAGTATCCACACATGAAAAATGGCATGCTATTGTCCATCATGTGTAGAGGAAAATTGGGATGACTATGAGTCGATTGAATGGGTGGACAAATGGGATATATGGGTTTTGGACCCAATTGACACCTATCATCCCCCACAAGCATTGGAAATGGTAGAGATGGATTCGTCTATTGACATTGACTGCTTGTTAGATCTAGTGCAACCTGGTAATATATATATCTTTGTAATTTCAATATGTAACTTTATAACTTTTACCTAAGTATTTTCTGAATTAATGACCACATTTTGTACATTTGTCATTGTAGGCCATGTTTTTGCTGTTATTGCACCTGAAGACAATGAAGAAGATGCATATTATTATTTGTGTCATCGTGTCTAGGCCAAACAAAAATTGGATCACTCGGTTATAGATGGTGAAGGTTTAGAGTACCATATCGATGCGGTGGTTGTAACCGACACATGGCTTAGACAATATTCTATGAAGAACCCTAACTAGTGGTTATTCAAGGATTGGCAAACAGAGAGGAAGATTCTTCATTATTCAAACCTTGTTGTTGCATCAAATGTCCACTTGATAAAAGATGGTGGAAAACCACATAATAAGATTCTTTGGAAAGTTCGCGAGTCAGACCATGAGGCAATAATTGAGACATTAAAATATCGAGCAGATCCAGTTGGCTCATTAGATTGAATAGGGAGAGAGGGAGAGAGAGAAAGAGTGATCAATTGGGTCCAAATACAATGTTGCAACCTCTTCCCCAAGACTGTCCACATGACTAAGGTGGACCATATTGTTATGATGTATAAGTGATGAGATTTAGTTTAAATCATAGATTTTATGTTTTGATTTGTTTAGAATCTAGATGCATTATTTGAATTTATATTAGATTCTTTAATAGGTCCCATTTTTAGTTTAGTCGTTTGAATAAGTGAAATTTTACAATTTTTTATTTAGATCAAAATGTAATGAAAGAATATGAAAATTGTTAGAATGTGAATGCTTTGTGTGCATGTAACTAGAAATTTCAAACTGGCGAAAGCAAGGATACAATGGGAGAAGTTTTCAATACTCATCAAGCAAGGGTTATCATACAACTTAGAAAGCAAGGATTTGTACAAATGGATAATTCTTAATCACAAGCCAAATTCAATTTTTGTCATTCTCTAATTTTAGTGGATTAATCTTATCTTAGATTATTTACTATGCTAATCATTTGTAGGTCACAAAGAAGTCGAAGCACCAATGATCAAGGGCGAGACTCCAAAATCATCTGCGAAATGGTATTATCAATTCACATCCTCAATATTTATTAGTGCTTTTTGTTCAAGTACCATTGTGTGTTAATCATCTTATGCCTGGAATTGCAGAGGATTTAGGTATAAAAAGTAGATGTGTTGAATTGGCAATTGTTATATATTCTTACGTTCAACTTTGTTCACCTATTCATCATTTCCTATAGTAGCTCTCCCATTTAATTGTATAAACTATGTGCTTGAAGAATCACATGTTTAAGATTTTATTTTTTGAAGAGATGATCTTAGAAAAACCACTAACAAAGTCATGTGCTCTTGTTTCAAATGGCCCTCCATAAGATTTACAATCATGATGGTTGCATAACTATCTCCCATCACACAAACCACACCCTTCTAATACCTTAATTTTCCTGGTGTGAGTAAAATATCTAATGAATAGCCAACACGATGAAATAGAGGTTAGTTACATATTCTAGAGATATAAATATGATGATTTTGACACTGAAGAATATATGTCACAATATAGATCTAATTTCTTTTATGTATACTTATCTTAAGAATTTGTTACTATGATGGAAAAAATTGTCATAAGAGAAGAAAATGGATAGTGTGGGTAGAGGAATGAACAAGTGAAGGACACATTTTTAGAATATTTAGACATAAATCCAAAATAGTAAGAAGTCAATTAGGGCATACTTGAGCTATTAGATGGAGACTCCCCTAACTAAAGCTTGTAACTATAAGCAAATAAATTTGAGGGAAAAAGCCACTGATTATATGCCAAAGCTACATCCTTTGTTTTAAATATAGTTTGAATAAATCAAACATTGTAACTCCTCATTAAGTAGAAGACAAAAGATAAATAAAAAATGACCTAATATGGTCAATCTGGTCATGAAAAATCTAAAACATTCTTCAAGAACCCTATTTACATTATTAAAACAATGATCAAGTTGAAGAAAAATTGACTAAGAGTACATACAACTCAATCAAAAGATCTTGTGCCAAATCAATGACGGAGACAAATCAATGACGGAGACAAACAATTTGCATAAATTTTTTCTTCTACACAACCTAATGATGGGAGGGATACATTATGAAGTGAAAATATATTTTCTAAAACAAGTCATTCCAAGATTTTGTATAGTGAATATTAAACCTAGTTATTATGAAAATTTTAAACATGTCATTCCAAGGTTTGAGTAAAGCAAATTGTATCTCATCAGGAAAACCATAAACTTAACATTATGATTTGAAAATTGACTATGATTTTTGCATATATCTAATAAACCATATTAGATATTGCTAGAAAATGTTTTCTATGTAACCCATGTTATTTTATATCAAAGAACAATATAAGATTTCTATGGTTATTGTAATTATTGTAGATCATTCTTTAGATTGATCTATTACTATTGCTACATTAAATATTTTCCACCACTGTTATTTGACCTTGGACAATCTATCAAATAAGACTTTCTTCAAATTTTCTTGCATTTTGTAATGTTCATTTTTCTATATTTCAAACTACATATATGAAGATACATGGAAAATTTATTAACAATTTCCAAAATGTTGTGCAGGTGAAGGGTCCAGATAAGTTCATCATCATTGGTGTTGGTTTGAAGAAAGAACCTTTAACATTGGATAGGTAATCTTATACATTTCATCAATAGAATCCTTTCTAAATTCATTTTTATATCTATCTTATGATAGGTTTGTTCAAGTGACATATGATGAGGTTATTTGTACAACGTAATGATTCAGTTGAAGTGATTTATGAAGTAAAGGGCTATTTAATGTAGCTATTTAAATCATGCATATTTGATGGTCATTTCGCTCTATTTTGTAGTAATTTTTCACAAAACTATTTATAACATGGTGTTAGTTGTTCAAGTTCATGAATGATCACAATATCCGTGACTATACAACAAGTGTGCATGTTTGATGCAGAGCCCTCCTATATTCCCCTAGGAGCCATAACTCAACTTTGGGATTCTCTTGTATTCTTGGAATCTACCCAAGGAATCAGACTCTACTAGGGTTCAAGAGGAGTTCTCTAACTTGGTAACATATTCCTACAACCATGTCTAAGAGGTTATAACCCAAATCTTCAGTTCGTCTTCTAAACACTCACATTGTTCACCATGCACCTAGTGTACCCTAGTGCCTCCAACATACCAAAACTCGTCCTTGGATTCATACCATGACCCTAAAACCTTGGATCATCTCAAAAAATCCCATCTAACATGCTCCAACTCCTTGCACACTCTCAGCAACTCATCTCTTACACTTTCTCAATTTTGCCTCTTCTAGGCTTGTTCCAACTAACCCTTACCAGCCACTAATTTGCTGTTTTCTCCAAACTTTCCCACATAACTTCTTAAACTATTGGATGATTAAAATGCCATTTTCCTCACTCTAAAATATACTCCAAAACCAACTACACTTTTTTTTGTAAAATATCACTCAAAACTGGCTATTTCAATCTGCCAACTAGGCCCAGTTTGAGGCCATTTAAAAAGAAACTCACAATCCCTTGACTCTTGGAACTCCCATGGACTATGCAAGGATTATTCTATTTTTTTGGTCTCATGATCAACTTTACAATGGTTTTTACAAAACCCTCCTTTCTAGCCCCTTTACCCTAAGGCTTTCTAGAAATCTTACTTTGCAATGTCTCTAGAACCCCAAAATGGTTCAAAAACCTTCAATTTGGTTATATTAGATGACTTCCAACATAAAATGAAACTCTTGTTTGGAGAAAACACTAAATCCACCTTTGGAGCAGTCACATACCCCTTTTTATGCACTCTTTCTCACTCAACCCCATACCCTTGGGCATCAAAAACTCAACTCTAGGTTCTTCCATGCACATGAATAATTAAAGAACATATTTTACAATATTATTTACCCATTCCATAAGCACCAATAATCACATAAATTAGAATCGGTCAGATTCACAAAATGACTCTCAAACCCCTCTTAAACTGTCACCTACAATAGATTTTAGGACAGTCAATATGAAAAATAAAAAATGATTGATTAAACCTTCATACCAATGATAAATGAAAGTTAAAAAATTTCCCTATCACCTCCAAAAATAATTAGATCAAAAGGTACTGTGAAAATGAAATTACAATAGTTACAAGTTTAGATTTTTGATCAAAATTTCAGGGAAAACTATGCAGTCATTGCTCAAACTTTAAAACTCTTACATTACCAATCAATTTTGACCATCCAAACTTGTCTCCCACATGTGGTAATGATTTTTTAAACTCATTTAGACTCTCAAAACCAAATGAAACCTCTCTAACTACCCCTCTAACCACCTTTGTGCATTAATCAACTTATTTTGTTGTCAAATTGACACTTCTAGTTGTCAATTGACAAGTTTTTGATCTTCCTTGCTACATGACTCTCCCCTTACATTAATATGGTCATTTGAGACCTTATTAAACACCAAAAATAAAACAAAACTCATATCTACCCTTTCAACCCCTTACATGACTCCATTAAGTCCATTTTGCCTTATATTGCCAATGTTGGCAATTTTACAAAATATTGCACTATTAGTACCTTTTACATCTTTTAGAGGCTTTGATAGCCTTATTACATTATTCAAGACCTTTATAGGTCTTTTCTATCCACCCCTAACCTAGGATAAATCCAAATACATTCCTATTGACCCCTAGGTACCTTGTAGGCTCAATAATGCCATTAAGGCTTACATTAAAGCTTTCATTACAATATGATCAATCTATGATCAAAAAAAGATCACATGTCCATGATTAAACTCATTACAAGTTTTAATGACCTTACAAGGCCACTTTTCTTCCAATCCACCTTAGGATCCATCAATGTCCCAACTGCTCATCTTGCCTCTTGCTTGTGACCTTGGTGCTCCTGCACCAGTGTTTGTAGTGCCTCTCCCATTTGACTTCTGTAAGAAATCCTGATGGATGCAAACCTCTTGATCTTTTGCTGTGATGGATCATGATTGTGACCATGAGTGGTCTACACCGTTGAGGTGTTTGGATTTCTATTTCTGTATCAATTGCTTTGTTTATGCTTTTGATTGATCTATGAGGTTATGATGTGATTTATGGTTCATTGAGGTTTGTGCCAGTGGTTACTAGGATCGATGTGGTATCATGAGGTTGTTCCATGATTACCTTGAGATGTGTGTAGAGATTGCACTGTGTACTATTACCATGCTACACTGGACTAGGTTCCTATAACAGTGGTTAGTCATGTTTATGATTGTGTTTGCTTATGTGTTTTAAGTGCCTTTTTATCGATTCTTTAAACAATCATTATTAAATGCTTAAGTAATTAAAATGGATTGTTCATGTTGGATTATTTGGTTATGTGTTGCGGACATTTACCTTATTATATTTCTGATTATAGAGATATTTGTTACTCATGTGATGCTTTACATTTGAGATGACCCGAGGGTTAGATGTTATACCTTGATTTAAATATCATAGATATTAGACTACTATGCTATTCAGTTGATCATATTGCATGACGATGCCATTTTGAGATGACAATGTGTTTTATGATGATATCTGGTTATCTAGTTGTTTTTGGACTTACCTCTGATTATGTTATGTGATGGATTTAATGCTATGGTTATTTACTTCATTCTTGCGTTGTTATGCTTCATGCGAACGTGAGTGATGTAAATAGATTATTTTAATATAATTAAATAAATGGTTAAATTAGGTGATTTAATGCATTTATTGCTTCGGCTATGTTATTATATGCAATTGCACTTGATCGTGTTGTTTAGTGTGCATGAATTATATCCCTGGCAATGGCACATGGAGTTAGTGATTCAACCATTCATATTTTACCAATGTCATCCTTATATGGTCGACGTATCCTTTATTAAAATGTTTAAATTAAATCTTTTGGTGATTATTAAATCCGAACTCATTTGCATTATGTGATTAGACCAGTAAGCGTGTCTATGCCTTTAGAGGTTTGCATTGTCGCGAAAGTTGTTAAGGAGATTTATGTGTTTTTTGGATTTTTGAGCTTTTTAATTGATTTATTTTAATTTCTGGCAGCTTTTCCATAGATGAATTCCTATTTATAGGAATAGCCTATTTTTGTTTGGGTCGATTCGAGGTTTAACTAGATTGGCTGGTTAAATGCCCTAATCGATTATTCACCCGAAAAGTGAATAAGTATCCAAAGAGGAATTTAATTCCTCACTTCTCACTTTTGAATTGGAAAGTTGGAGAGTAAAACCCAAAATTCTCTTCATGAGGATTTACTGTTTTGTTCGTTGTGGGAGCTACGGGCGTGGGATCGTTGCGAGGTTGAGCTTGTTGGATCCAGCTTGGGGAAACCTTGGATTGCCATGATTTTTAGCCACTTCTGTGAGCGTTTTATCTTCTAGTTCAGTTTTCCATTTTTCCCTTTTGGCTGTGAGGTAGGGCTTTCCTATTTTATTATTTCGGCTCTGTTTCTGCTTCTGTTTTTGGTAGCCATTTTTTTGGAGGCTGAGAACTAGTGTTCCCCTCCATTTTTGTATGTTAGTTCTACCCGGTTGGGCAGGTATGAACATTTCCATATTTTTTTGGGATGAGGGTTTGGAGCTTTGCACCGTTATGCTGGCCATTTTTGCATACGGTGTCTGATTCCATTTATTTTTGGCTTTTTGGGGTTTTTGAACTCAAAGGCCAAATGTGTTTTAATTTTATAGTTTTCCAAATTTTTGGAGTTTTTACCTCATTTTGTGTGCTGCCCTATTTTCTCGAGTTTTCTTGGCACAATGTGGGTCATGGACTTGGATGATCTATTTGGATATCAGTCAGGCCACTTTTGCATGTTTTTGGTTGCATTGGGATGTGTTTTGCATTTGTACTCCTGACGTTGTGTTCGATTGAGTGATTTTATACCTGGTGTTATGGTTTCTTTTAGACCTTTGATTTTGTTTCGTGAACGCTAGGATTTGTGTAGAATCCACACTCTCGGATTGAGGCCGGTTGAGTAAGTTCATGAATTTTGGTCTTGTTACATCATTAGGATTCATGTAGAATCCATATACTCAGATTGAGGTCGGTTGAGTGATTTTATGATGTATGGTCTTATTAGCTTTGGGATTCATGTAGAATCCATCCTTCTTGAGTTGCTTTCGGTTGGGTGTTTTATTTTGCATCGTATTCTCATTCATGTCCTTGTGTTATGATCTTCGTGATGATGGTGTGCCACACACGAGTATTTTCACGTACATTTCTTGGGTGACTTGTGAGGCCTGATCTTTCATGGATTCACCGGAAGTTATGATCATTGGGGTTGGGATGGGAGTATGCATGCCCATGGGCACTTGTCATAGGATGAGCATAGGTAGGGTAGGGTAGCATATGGAGGGGGCTTCTATCTTGCAGCCTAGTGACCTTAGTCCCATAGGGTTGGCAGAGGATAGGAAGTTTTAAATAAGTCATAACTAAAGAAAATGTGTGACTGGTAATAAAACTTAAGATGATAAAATATGTGTGTAGGGCCCTCCGTTGAGGAGTTGAAACGCACGATCCAAGCTTGGGCTTGTCGATGCCAAGTGACTCTCCATGATGTCAGCCCCTACTTAGTAGTCTTTTGAGTGTCTGACTAGGACCTGTACTCCTTGCATTGTCTTAGATTCTTGGTTGCAGCCATCATACTATCTAGCGTGAGTGTTAGCCATGGATTTTGTTTTGCATGTTTTGTGGTTGGATCTTTATCTCCATCAGGATCTTTATCTCCATCAGCATGACGGGTGTGGACCTATGGGTTCCACATGGTTGGGAGGCGTAGCTACCTTCACCACTGCTAGGGATCGATGTACAGAGATGGTCTTTTGTCTTAGTGCGACCGTTGCTGGATGTTTTCACTTGGTACTTCAGGTTTCAGAGTATGCTTTCTTGTGATTTATGCTTTCATTGGAATGCTTGGATATCATGTTTAGATGATGTTAGTTTATTTGATGCATTCCCATATTATGATGTTTAGCATATGATTAGATGATGTTATTTGATTTAGTAATATATCTGTTGCTTACTATTGTTTAGCATGTGATAGGTGATGTTATCTATTGTAGGATTATCTTATGCATTATCACTAGCATGTTAGATTTTCTTATGCTGATATTGTGCATATTTTTAGTAGTGCTATCCCTATTACGACAGTACCGATGATCTAGTTGGTGGCTTGGGATGTTATGCACAGGGGATGGCTAGGACCCACGATGGTCTTATGATGCTATTGACAGTTGGGAGGATCCGCGTACTTAGTTTGGTTGTTTTGTAATTGTGATATTATTTTTGTACATTGCGATGTTGCTTTTGTTCTCTTTGATGTTTATTTCAGTATGTTCCTATCTGTTGTGGTTTAGATGGATAGATGTTCCTCTTTCCTTTTTGTTAGTGCTTTTGAGTGTTCATTCCTTGATTTACATGGATCCGGTACTCCTTGGTGTGGAGGTTCTTTGCTCTATTTTGGTCAGTTGTTGGCCTTTTGTGTTTCTTGAAGTGTTTTCGTGTTCTTTGGGTGACATTTGTTCAGCATGGTGCAACATTAAAAATGTATCGCACGCCCATGCAAACTGTGTCATACGAGACTGTAAAGTGTCACACGCCTTTGTGAGAAATGTCATATGATACTGGAAGAGTGTTGCACGCCTTAAAGAGAAGTGTCACCCTCCCTTAGTAAGAAGTGTCACACAGTTTTTTGTAAAAACCTACGCAGGCAAACAATGGGCACTTTTCGTCGTGTTCAAAACTTTTGGAGGGTTGATTTGGCTACCCATTTGGGTGTTCTTCGATCCTATGTTGTTGCTTTTTGAATTCTGTTGATTTCTCTTGTAATCCAGTTTTCGTGTTTCTATTTTAGTATCTTGGGGTTTAAAATATATCGTTTAAGTATAAATTTAATTACTTATACTTAAGATATATTTTAATATATGCGATGAATCTTTTGAGATAGGTTTCAAACCTCTCAGAGATAAGTTATGGATTCTAGGAAATTTTAGGGCTTCAGAAATCCAGACTTAGCCAATTTTCAGGGCTTCAGGATTTCAAGCTTCGCCAGATTTTAGGTTTCTGCATTCTACCCCAGCTTGGTGTTTTGTTGATGAGTGGTCATTCCTTGAGCCCTCATCATGTGTGTTGTCATTGTTGGCTTTGGTTGTGTTTTTCAGTTTGGTAGTGGCATTCAGAGATTCGTTGGTTGCCGAGATTTTGATGAAGTCTTCCTTTGTGATCTTTGTGATCCCTGTATGATGTTGTCATGTGCATTCATACTTGTAAAAAAAAAAATTTCTTGGTTTGATTTGGATCCTTGTTTCCAAGGATCTCTGAGCAGGGCATTACAGTGTTGGCCAACAATTGGAAAATTTGTGTTATCAATTGAGCTACTAGATCTTGTCATTTTCATTTTTTGCCTTGAGAAAATTCTTACACTTAGCATAGCTACTATCTTTCAAAAGTTTTTCCTTATCCTTATAAATATTAGATTTGAGTGTAGTTTCAATATTTGGTAGCTTATTACTAAGAGTAGTCATCTCATAGAAAAAAAGTCTTCCAGCCTAAGCTTCTCTTGAAACTTGTTTTATAGTTCTTAATTTCAAAATAGATATGACTTTTTCATTGTAACATGTAGGCAAAGATCTCATAATTTTACTCATGTTCATCATCATTACTTAATAGTGTAGGGGCACCAAGGTCATTCTATTAAGATACCAAGGACTAAGGAGGAGATCTTGATAACAAAGCCAATAAATTGGAATATTTTGAAGCCTATTATGGCCTTTTGTAATGAAAAATGCAATGTAATGAATAAATGTCCAAAAGGTCCTAATAGAGACCTTAGATCTAAAATGAAATGTAAATGGGCTAATAATGCCTTAGGAGTCTAGAAAGACATATCAATAAGTTTAATCAAGTCATAGGATCAATTGAAAGGTATTAGTATTCATTAGGAGTCAGTTAGAGTCTTTTTGCTAAAGAGTTTCAAATTTGAAATAAGCCTAACGACTAGTTAGGATTATGGGCTTTTAAGGATTGTTTTAATGTTTTATTAGTTGTAAAGGCCCACAACCGAATAGAGGAGGTTAGAATAGGAATTTATAAAGCTTGGAGAGGCCTAGGATCTGAACAAGAAGAAGAATAAGAGGGTACTATACGGAAATTCCAGATTTGAGTGAATAAAGTTTAATTTTTCTTGTCATTTGCACTATTTCTTTGAATGATTTCATTGTATCTTCATTGAATATAGCATTCAACTCTTGTAGAGATGAATTAAGACTTTCATATAGTCATCTCATGGTTGTTTAAGGTGATCTTGAATCATTAAAAGTCTCATTGTCTTGTTATTTACACTAACAGTGTTGTAATAGTCCCAAAAAATTAACTGTTTTGAGGGGTTTTATGATGATTTGATCCATTATTTGGGTATTTTCTTGTTTTTTCCTAGGTTATGGATCTATTATAATATGTTTCAAATGCTACTAACCAATTTGAGTGCAAGAAGAAACATTTAAGGGGTGATCACCATGACTAATAGTGGGAAAAAGAGAGGAAAATGTTGTTGCAAGTACACCAGTAGAACATTTACCTTAATGAGGGTATGATTTTATGTTTGGATGAGTTAGGGAATTTACTAAATATGTTGTTTAGTCTTTGAATGAGTCTTAGAAGTGATTGGATGTGGGAGAACTATAAAACCCTTATTTTGCACCATTTAATGAGAGGGTTTGTTGGAAAATGTGCCTATGGAATCCTTAGTTTGGCATCAAAATACCATACTATAGAAAGTTTGGAAGTCTGAAGCTAAGGTTAAAAGCACACTTGCTTTGTAAAAGTGACCTAATTGGGCCTAAAATTGAGACAAACTACCTTGTTCCGTACAATCTTTACAAAGGACTAATATCTTATTTTTAGATATGTTATACAACTTTGAAAATGATATCTAAAAAAAGTGTTTATTTTCTTGGTGTTTTGGAAAGTTTGTGAGATAAGTCCAAAAAATAGTGTTTGCTAACCTAATAGAGAGAGCAGCCTAGTCAAGGGGGGTAACTTGGTTTGTGCATGAACTTGAGATTTGGGGTTATAAAACCTATTGAAACATGTCCATTTAAGTCTATATCTTCTTGATGCATTTCATACTGCACCGACTTTTACATATTTTTTGAATCCTCACTATATGATCCTACTTTGTACTAGTAACTATATTTAAGATTTGATGCCTTTGACTTGGTCGATTTATGCTTGTAGCTTTTATCAGCTACTCACTTTGATCATCTAGTAGAAAATATTTATACCTTCTAAATGCCTTTTCCTCCATGAGCTTAACATCACATCTAAGTATAACTCTTCTAGTGTTTGGAAGAAAATTTCTATATTCCTTTGATGTTTTATTATACCAAACAAAGTACCCCATATCTATAGTCAGATCTTACTTAGTACATTTGTAGCACTTGGAATATGAAAATATATCAAACTTCCAAATATATTGAAGTGACTAACATCTAGCTTCTTACCTATGAAAGCTTCCTCTGGTGTCATCTTCCCTAGAATTTTGTGTGGAGATTTGTTGTATGTGTATACTATTGTACTACATGTCTCTTCCCATAGGTAACAAGGCATGTCTTGGTCATGTAGCATATAACACTTTCTACCTTATATATAGAATGATTCTTTCTCTCAACAACTCCATTCTACTATATATTATAAGGAACATTTCAATCTCTTTTTATTCCTTCCCTGGTATTCCCTTTGTACTAGATCAAGAACAACCTCAAATCTAGTGTCACTCATTAGAAAAGATGCTTTTGTAAACTTCCCCAAAAAATATCCTTTACATGCATCATAATGATTTGTGCTTATCTCTAGAATACATGTCACTATCTCTTGAAGAAATTTAAGTTATCCATGATGAATAAGGCCCATCCTCCTATTCCATATCTCTCTAAGACAATGCTAATGGATCAGCATTAATTCATACAACTAGACACTTAGAAAAGGGCCACACTATCTTTTCACCTCTTTAGACACCCTTTAACCACTTCTTAGAGATTCAAAAAGATCAAACTCTGACTCTGTTCCAACACTAACTAACACCCACTTTGAGTCACATACCTAATTTGCCAAATTAGGCTGGGTTACAAAGGAAGTATGAGTACTACCAATCTGTACATACCAACCATACCAAAATTTCACTACTACCAATCCGTACAAGCTGTACAAAATTGAAATAACAGAGAAAAAGGCAAAAATTCTAAGTTTTATTCAATGTTTGCTACTCATTGGTCAAGCTGATCACATATAAGTATGGATATCAAGTATGGTTGGATAGCTTTGTGAATCTTCTTTCTATTGCACTTGGAATGAGGTTCTAATTCACTCTACAACTCAAGATATTCCTATTTTAGTAACTGATGTCCCCATTTTGTGCCATTACCTAGGGTTTCATTTATTTTCCCTCATATCTTGAGATTCCACCATGGGAAATTAGTGACCCTTGGTGGAATCTGAGTTAAGATAATTTTTTTTATGTTCCTTTTGGTTTTAGGTCAAAAGAATGAGGCTAGAGAGAAAAACTTGATGCACTAGGCATGCAAGATCCATGTGCATGCTAGGAATTCATAGCAACATCTTCCATAACTCACTGTAGAGGAGGTTTCAAGGCTTGAAAATTAGTATGTATTCATCTTACATGATCCCCCTCATGTTCCAATTTCTGGTTTGAATTTTTACTCATGGGGTAGGGTACTTCCTTTGTTAATGGATGCCTAATTGCCTACATTCCTAAGTGAGCCTTAAAAAACTTAGTTCCTGCATACTTCTCTTGAGATCCCAAAGCTTTAATCTATTGTATAAAACCAAAAAGGGCATCCAAATTCATGATTCTTTTCTTTGGGTTGTGAGGAGATGTTTGCGATTTTCCATGTTCAAGGCTAGAAGCCTAGTCTTGAGTTTATGAAGCAACTAGCCAATGAAAGTTGCATAGTTTGAATCTAATGCTGGATTCATATTAGTTTGGACCTAAATAGACCCTTTCCATGCTTGGAAGTCACCCCTGGTCATTATTTGTATTTTTGGGGTTTTGTGTCAAATATGCCTATGGGCCACCTTTTAGGCATAAAAATGAGCAATATAGGTGATTTTTCAAGGAAAAAAAGAATTTAATGTTTCTTAGAAGGTTATAAATGTCCTTAGGGTCATTAGGTTAAGTTTTAGGCATCTAGGAGTTAAGATGTAGAAAATTGCAAAAGTTGTCAAAGCAAAATTGCAAAGATGCTAACAACTTTGTAGGAGTTTGGGAATTGGTAAAGGGATGAGCATTTGGAAATAAGTTATTTTACTATTTCTGAACCTTTTCTAAGTCATAGAATTGGAATCAAGTGAAAATGTAAAAATTGCACTTTTGTGCAAAGTTGCATTGTTGAAAGTTGTAAAAGTTGCTCAAATTTGCAACTTAGTGGAAAAAGGGTCGTGGGATTGAATTGTATACTCCATTAGCTCCAAGTAGCCAAGTAAACCCTATCCCCAACCTTGTCCTATCCCCTTCAACACTCAAACATTCTTGGGCACACCGAACTAGAATGTCCCTAAGGGTCACTAAATGCCATAGGGCTACGATCTTTGATAGGGCATATCTCGGAGCTCGTGCAAGGTATGGATGCAATTTTAGCTCCTACAGGATAGTGTTGTGGAGACCTACAATAACCTCTCTCTCTTTTCAGAGATCACACTGAATTTTTATTTTATGATGCCATCTCAAGTGATGTTGAAACTTGTAGTGTTGCCAACTACCAAATCTCTCTCACCTTTCATCATGGGATCAAACTATTTTCTTCGTTAGATCCGAGTGGCCGGGTAAACCCTATCCCCAACCTTTTCCTATCCCCTTCAATGCTTGAGTGTTCTCGAGCATGCCGAACTAGAACGTCCCTAAGGGTCACTAAATGCCATAGGGCTGCAATCTTTGATGGGGCATATCTCAGAGCTCATGCAAGGTATGGATGCGATTCTAGTTCCTACAGGACCGTGTTGCAGAGACCTACAATAACCTCTATTTCTTTTTGGAGATCACACTCTATTTTTATTTTACGATGCCATCTCGGGTGATGCTAAAACTTGTAGTGTTGGCCAGTACAAAGTTGCCAACTGCCAAATCTCTCTCACCTTTCATTGTGGGATCAAACTATTTTCTTTGTTAGCTCTGGGTGGCCGAGTAAATCCTATCCCCAACCTCGTCCTGTCCCCTTCAACGATCAAATGTTCTCAGGAACGCTAAACCAAAACGTCCCTAAGGGTCACTAAATGCCATAGGGTTGTGATATTTGACAGGGCATATCTCAGAGCTCATGCAAGGTATGGATGAAATTCTAATTCCTATAGGACCCTATTGCAGAGACCTACAATAACCTCTCTCATTTTTTGGAGATCACAATCCATTTTCATTTTACGATGCTATCTCGAGTGATGCTGAAACTTGCAGCATTGGCTAGTACAAAGTTCCCAATTGCCAAATCTCTCTCACCTTTTGTCATGGGATCAAATTGTCTACTCTATTAGCTCCGGGTGGCTAGGTAAAACTTATCCCCAGCCTTGTCCTTTCCCCTTTAGCACTCAAACATTTTCAGGCACACCAAACTGAAACATCCCTAAGGGTCACTAAATGCCATAGGGCTGTGATCTTTGATGGGGCATATCTCAGAGCTCTTGCGAGGTATGGATGTGATTCTAGTTCCTACATGACAATGTTGTGGAGACCTACAATAAACTCTCTCACTTTTTGGAGATCAAACTCCATTTTCATTTTACAATGCCATCTTGGGTTATGCTAAAACTTGTAGTGTTGGCCAGTACAAAGTTGACAACTACCAAATCTCTCTCACCTTTCATCATGAGATTGAACTATCTACACTATTAACTCTAGGTGGCTAGGTAAACCCTATCCCCAACCTTGTCCTGTCCCCTTCAGTGCTCAAACATTCTCGAGCATGTCGAACTGGAATGTCCCTAAGGGTCACTAAATGCCATAGGGTTATGATCTTTGACGGGACATATCTTAAATTTTGTGTAAGGTATGGATGTGATTCTAGTTCCCACAGGACCGTGTTGTAGAGACTTACAATAACCTCTCTCTCTTTTTGGAGATCACACTCCATTTTCATTTTACGACACCATCTTGGGTGATGTTGAAACTTGCAGTGTTGGCCAGTACAAAGTTTCCAACTGCCAAATCTCTCTCACCTTTCATTTTGGGATCGACATGTTTGCTTTGTTAGCTCCGAGTGGCTGGGTAAACCCTATCCCCAACCTCATCCTATTTCCTTCAGTGCTCAAACATTCTCAGGCATGCCAAACCGAAATGTTCCAGTTCCTACAGGACCATGTTGCAGAGACCTACAATAACCTTTCTCACTTTTTGCAGATCACACTTTGTTTTCATTTTATGATGACATCTCGGGTGATGCTGAAACTTGTAGCATTGGCCAGTACAAAGTTGCCAACTGCCAAATCTCTCTCACCTTTTTTTGTGGGATCAAACTGCCTACTCTGTTAGCTCTGGGTGGCTGGGTAAATGTGCCAAATCTCTCTCACCTTTCATATGTCTTTCTTGATGTGTTCCTAGATTCTAAATATTAATTTGAACTCAGTTGATGTGGCTGTAATGATATGTAGGCAGTACTTTACAAAGTTTTTAATGGTTATCTAATTTCAACTTATTATATGATATAGCTGACTTATATGCATATAAAGGTCCTATTACTGGTATTTCCATTGTAGGTAATGAAGATCTACCATAAGACAAGGAGCTACAAGATCTCCCTCAACCACCAGTACAAGAAATTGAATGCATTCTAGACAAGAGGATAGCCAAACAAACCAAGAGGTCTACTTACTATGAATACATAGAAAAATGGAAACACCATTTATTGGAGGATGCTACTTGGTTGACACTTAAAAACATTAAGAAGATCGCTTTCAATTTAGAAGAACTCCTAACTGAAGGGAGTTAAGTTATTTGGTCTTAGGGAGTATGGTTTTAGTTGTGCGATTGTATCCGTGGTGATTCTTAAAAACTAAGTTGATTTTTTGAAGATCCTTTGTGTTATTGTGATATTTTAAATTGGTTTGAGATAGTTTAGTTTTGATTTAAAGTGTTTAAGGCAAATTTTCTAGAAACAATCTAGGAAAAGGCTTATTAAGAGCTCATTCCACAAATGAAGCCCTAACTTGTATTTGAACCAGTGGAATTCTCTAAGATTCTAGAAAATTCAAGTAAGGAGGGTATAATTATAGATTCCTATAGCT
The DNA here is from genome assembly GCA_028749045.1 of Cupressus sempervirens. NCBI lineage: Eukaryota > Viridiplantae > Streptophyta > Pinopsida > Cupressales > Cupressaceae > Cupressus > Cupressus sempervirens. Next base: position 133,179,647 of record CM053787.1, read on the forward strand.
TAGGAAGTGTCTCGATGGAAAAACCATGTTTGCATTAGTCCCTAAGTTGAATAGCTTAGTGTATTCAGGTAGGATTGAGACCAAAAAGATTTAAAAATATTGAAATGAATTAATGGGTGTAGTTTAGTGGTGAATTTGAGTTATTTTTGGTTAGTAGAGGAGGTCTAAGGCCATGCACCAATTCATGCACCAATTATCTAGTAATCACTTTGAAAACCAAACCTAGTATGACCTTATTAGGTCTATGTACTTTGCATGGGTTAGGTGCTACAGGAATGGAATTGGGAATCCGAGCTTTAGAGTCTTAAATAAATTCCAAAAGGGTGTTTGAATCTACCCATATAATAGTTATATTTCAACCTAAGAGGAATTTAAGTCCAAAAAATCAGAGTAGGAGACCTACAAGGAATTCTATGATAGTCAACATTTTGTACTGTATGACAATTGGAGGGTTAAACTAAGAGTTGATTCTTGATCAGTTCAACATAAGGAAGGTGTCCCAATAGAAACTTGGGGTTGGTGAAGCCATTGGTGAAGAGTTATAGTTATTGGCATGGAATAGGGCTAGTGTCCCTAAAACAAAAAGGTGCAAGATCTTGATTGGAGAAGTACTCACCTTGGAGGAGTTCACAAATAACCCTATCACTTTGGATAGGCCAAAAAAATGATATCCTAAAGGAGTAAGATATTAGGAAGGCCACAAGTTTAGTTTGGTAGATTAGGAAGAAGAAAGTGCTTAAACCTCACTTCTTGCTCAACATCTTTGCATTAGTGAGGGGGAGGTAAAGAGGATAGATGGCTACATAGATATGGAAAAAAATAGATATGGAAAAAATAGAAATATAAATAGGGGGGGAATAAGAGAGAGTGAGATACAAGGATAGAGAGATATGAAATTTTTATATATAGAGAGATAGAGATAGAGAAGTAGGGAAATATAATTATAAAGGGAGAAGGAGAGAGGGAGAGAAGGAAAGATGCATAGAGATAGAGGGAAACAAAAGAAGGTGTAGGTAGACATGAATATTAAAGGAAATAAAAAGATAGTGATAAATGAATAGAGATATAAGAAGAGGATGAATGCGAGATAGAGAGAGTTAGGAGATACAAAGAGACATCTAGATGGTGATATAGATTCATAGAAATCATCATATTAATAGTTAGTTTTCTCTAATTCAAAAAATATTGAAGATATCATTCTAGAACTCTCTTATTGATTTTGTATTGACTTCATACTTAATTTTTCTTTTTTAGGTCATCCTTTTTAGGTTTAACTATATGTGCATACATTAATGATTATTAGCAATTGTAAAACTTGATCTTCTTCTTATGTAACAATATTTAACATTAACCTAAATAATTAAATTTACAATTTTTTTACATAGAAAGAATCATTTATAACCATTGCATTGTACTAAAATGAATCTAATCTACACATTAATCTAGGACACCTGCATGGTTGATTATTGTTTGTATGAATACAACATTGGTGTAGTTGAAGAATTTGACCTTGGATAACACAAGATAACACAACTCTTGCAATCTAGTGATCCCTCCCAAGGTATTTTCCATACCACTAATCCTGACAGAAAACTTAAGACTTAAAATATATGGGTGAAATAGAGGGTAGGAGCATAGTTATAATATCACTTTGTGCATTGGGTTAATACTATAAAGGGTAGGATTGGTGCAATGTTGATTTGTGGGTAATACCATTATAGATCTTGCATTGTTACTATGCTTATTGGGGCCTATATTATATTATTAGTTGCTTTATCTAATGCTTAGTGTATTTTGAATTTTATTTCTTTGATTTGGAATAAACTGGTAGTAGATATTATTTTTGTTATGGGAAGTGTTAGGTATATTACAGTAATGGATTTCTTTCCAGGGTATTTTATCCTTTTGTGACTACCTCAGAAACAAGTCAAGCTATCAAGCAGTGCCTCTTAAACTTTGTGAGATCGATCTTGACTGATAAATTTTATTGCCAATCAATATTGTATCAAAAATTCAAACTAATTAGGTATTGAATTAAACTTGATAAACAAATGATAGAGAAGGAAAACTTTAAACATGAACAAGATCATAAATCATATGATGATGACACATTGGAAATGATTAACTTATGCTTAAACAATGATAAAGTTTATTGTTAATCAATATTCTATCAAAGTTTCAAACATATTAGGTATTGAATTTAATGTCATACATGAACATATCTAATTTAATTTCATACATGCACATATCTAATTTAATGTCATACACGAACATATCTAATTTAATGTCATACATGAACAAACATATAATATAAAATGATAACCAATAATGTCATGTACATTAACAAATACATGATATATTATGATAACCAATAATGTCGTATATGAACAAACATATCATATATTAACCAATAATGTCATTCATCAAATAAATTTCATACATCAAATATAGAATGTCATATACATCAAATGTGTATCAAATATGTCCACTGATGCCTATATATATACATGTCTAGATCAACTATATCTTTTCCTTCCCATGAGGGGAAGGAAAAAAATCTCTCAAGGTCTTCTATTGTCGTGTGGAGGGAGACGGTGGAGATGATGGGGTCCTCCTGACATGCTCACTCATCCTCTTGTTGAGGCTCTTCTCTAACTCGAGTTGATACAAACAAAGTAGATATGAATCAATATTTATTATACGTTGAAATCAAATATATGTACACACAAAATTAATTATTTTCTTACCACCATAAAATAGTCACTTTGTAAGTCCACCTCGAAGGCTCGTGGATGATCAAGCATAACACAACCCTACAACAATTCAATCAATATAATCACTTATAAATAACATTAGAAATTTTGATACTAACTATTATAAACAACAACTAAAACCAAAAACAATCTTTCATACCTTAGTCAATGGCTATGAGCTAGCCATAGCTGCGGCCACTCCATGATCGACGAACTGTCTGAGATCCGACATCATGAACTGCATGTCATACAATACACATTACATGTAACATGAAACAAATATAATTAAATGAATTAAATTAACATGAAACAAATTTAACTGTACGTAGCTCATATGATGTCTATGCTCTGAGTCCATAGTAAAGGTTGACGGTCCTGTAGAGAACTGATGCACATGCATAATTTTTTTCATCAATCCTTAATATGATTACTTAATAAATATATGTATTAATTTAAATGATTAAATTGATACATACCTTTGGACTCATGGATGGGACAAAAAATGAGGCTGGAGGATCGTTGCTAGGCCCGCCAACACTCTAACCTTGAATTTTGAACAATGTCAATAGATGCTAATTAATTAATCATTCACTATGCATATGGAATGTGATTAAATTAGTACATTATAATTGTAATTTACTTGTGTGTCAATGCCAAATGTGTCATTTAGGAACTGATCAATGATGAACCCATTATTCGCACCATCTCCAGCATGAGTGCCAAATGTGCATAGGGATCTGCATGAAGTACACATGTGACCACAACACGTGGAAGGATCCCTCTCAACTAATGGGCTCATGCAATGGATGAGGGTCTGTGTCAAAGAATTAATGGTCCCTAGAGTGCCGACCTTTACATGTTCCTTCACAACTAAAGGAATAGTTACATGCTCACATTGTGGCTTGACCACAGGTGCCCTAACTGCATTAGGATCACGACATGCTCCCACTCTCTCAAATGATGACCCCCCACCTCGACCTTGGGAGTCTAATATATCAAAATAATTGGGGATCTCCCCAAGGACAAACTCACAATACAATTTCTTTAAAAAATACATAGGGACCTTGTGATTGTTGCAAGGAGGGGCATCAAAAACCATCCACCACTTATCCCAAAAATTATTTCTAATAGCATCGTGTATGCACCAATGAATGGGGAATTGTTCAGTACCCTCTCTAACAGTATCTTGCGCACCGAGTTTTCTAAATAATGCACATATTCTACCTTTTGGTATTTCTTTTTTTTTTAACATCTTCATATGACAATTTATTTGCATAATTTTTTTTTGTTTATCCCTCTTAACCCACCAAATATCTAACTGACCATTAACTAAGGCTATCTAGGTCTTAATGGATTCGAGGGATGATGCCAATTGAGCCCTCATTAGATTGGCTTGTCTAGATTCTTTCAACCGACCAATGACTCCTTCTAATTTAGTTTTTCCTCTTTCTATTTAATTTATTATATTTTGTTGTGTGCCAGGTAGAGGTCTTGAAATTGGTTCAAGTTGCAAAATTTGTTGTTGTTCTTGGGGAGGGTTTTGGTTTTGAGGTTCTTGAGGGTTTTGAGGTTCTTGTGGATTTGTCAGTTGATTATTGACATTTCCTGATAAAAAATCAATTGAAATCTAAATAAATAAACAAATCTAAATAAAAATTGTAAAAACGCTACAAAACACTATAAAAAACCTACAAAACAATATGAAAAATGTATCGAACAATGCAAAATGAAGTTTAGATCACATACGATGTGGGCATGGGCATGCTTGTGATCTTGAATTTCATTGGCAGGGAGGCATATTGGCAAGGTGGGTGGTGAAAAGTTTTGTTTTATCCAACTCACGTACATGCTACTATTGGAAGAAGCTAAAAAACTAAGATAAAATAAATGGGCTACGGGTATGCAACCCACTTATTAAATTTCACTTTTTTTAAAGTGCGTATGTGCTAGAGCGTGTATGTACTATTCAAAAATGAAAAGAAAAAGGTTGTCACATTTTTGGCACCACAATTTGGTGCATATACCCTTTTTCTTAGACAAAAGAAGTTGCAAGAGGCATTGACATTGTTAGGTGTAGACACAACATCAAAGAAGACAAGATCTTCTAGCATGGAAATTGATCTGATTGAAAATGTTAAACAAGGTTTCAGAAACATAAGAAAATACTCTCAAACTAAAGATAAGTCAGTGGCAAGAAAAGTGATGTTGACATCTGTTGTAAATAAGAATATGACCCAAAATAGACAAATATCTTCAATTTCATCTGAAATGGGTTTTACTAGGAAAACAATGAGAAAACATGTTAAGAGAAGATTAATTGTGGATGACAGTACTATGAAGGACAATTGGGCAATCATGTGTAGAGCACCTCTTTCTGATAGGATTGAAGAGTCATTAAAAAATTTATTCATATCATTTTGGATTTATAACACTCATCTTTCATCAAATAGTAGAGATGTTATAAAGCATAGGATTGCATCTAGTCAATATGAACATCACACAAAACATTGGTTGGACACAACACAACATGAGTTGTATGTGTCATTTTGTAGTAAACATCCTAATGTAAAAGTTGGGAAAAAATTGTTTGAAAAATTGAAGCCATACTTTGTGAGGTCAAACAAAGTGTTTGAAACATGTTTTTGTTGTCGTCATCATATTAAGTTTGATCTCCACTATCAAGTATTTTGAAAGTTTGTAGAAGACATGTATGTTTTTCATGCTGCTGCTCCTAGTAGAAGTGAATTTATATCATCCATTCTATGTGATAAAATAGATGATCCAACTAGTCAAATAAATTGCATCAAAGGATTATGTGAAATATGTGGTGAATTGACTCTATTTCCTTTGAAAATTGAAAATATTGATGCAACAAAAAAATTGAATTGCAAAAATTACAAGTATGTCAAGAATGAAACAAAGTTGGGAAAAGAGACAAAAAGGTTGGAATATGTTGAAGAGGAGTTACTTGTTCTAACATTTATGAACAAATTTAAGAATTTGATTCAACCTTATATTCATCACACATTTTTTGAAAAGTGGCAAGCACAACAGTTCCAAACTGTATTGCATAAAAATGTAATAAAGGAATAACACTAAGAAACTAATGCATACTCCTACATGATTATGCAAACCTCAACATAATGCAAGGTAAACATGTAAAAAGCATAACATGAAATCAAAATAGCACTATTCAAACCTCATGAAACCATCAAGTGTAGATGATTTCTTTGCTCATGAGATGTGGTTGCTTAAAATTCTTGCAGCATAACAATGAGGTAGATAGTGCTTGTGAAAATGAGGAGAGAGCTCTCCTTTTATAGGAAAAAGGATGCAATGGATGACTGGGATTGAATGCAAGATGGAGGGCTAGGATCTCTCAGGATCGATGAGGTGTCAATGAGGTGGATGCCAAGTAGACTCCACATGGATTAGGGTTTTGACCAATTCAAAAGGGGCAATATGCTCACACATGTGTGAGCAACCTCTGATGGTGACATGTTTGAGAGGTGTGAGAAGCGTGGCTTCTCACACATGTGTGAGACAACTTGACTCTCATGCAAGAGGACAAGTGTGCAAGAGGTGTGAGAAGGCATGGCTTCTCACACATGTGTGAGACAACTTGATTCTCATGTAAGATGACAAGTGTGCAAGAGGCATGGAAGACACGAGGGATGAGAAAAGTGTGAACATCTCTCACACATGTGTGAGAACACACTTAAGATTAAAAGGTAATTAGCAAGGATGATTAGGAAAAGAAAGCATGATTAAGGAAGTGGGTAGGTTTAGCATGATGGTTAGTTAGGAGTAGTGAGGTTAGGTGAGGGTTAAAAGTAGGAGCCATGTGCTCAAATAGGATTAAATGTAGTATTTAATTCCAAGTGGGATTAGGAAAGGGATTAAGTAAGTAAATGAAGTACTTAAGTAAAGTGAATGGGTTAGGATTTAAATAAACCTTAGTTTATTTAAATCAAGGAATGGCTAGGATTTAAATAAACTAAGGAAAGGCTAATAAATGTAAAATTTATTCAATTAAGGGTGGAGGAATTAAATAAATATTAAGTATTTATTTAATTGGTCATGAGCTAGGATTTGGACAAATTTAGGTGTCTACATTTTTCCCCTCTTTGATATAGCATTAATAATGTTATATCAAAGAAGAATAAAATATAGTGGCTAGGAGGATAAGACTAGTAGCATGATGCCCCAGTCATGGAAGGACGAGGAATGATGACGAGGGTGAAAGGGTATGCCCCCTCGAGAGGACATGTAGGTTAGGAGAACACGAATGTTCTCTCGAAATGGATGGGAGAATGGAAGGGAGTTATGCTGCAATGGCATGAACAACCTAAGTTTGATATTGTATTCAACACTATGCACCAAGGTATGAGGAACTAAGATGACAATGTGTCAAGTACGTGAAAACAGGGGTCTAATACAACCATATGCCTTATGAAACCATGATATGGAAGACCATGATTCCTTGGGACAATAGGATGCAAAGACCATGATAAATGCAAAAAATACTAATGCAGACAAGTAACAAGCAATCATGCATGAAAAACCAAAAGCAAAGAAAAAATTTGCCCCTACTCAAGCTGAAAACCCATGAATGGACTGATTGATGATGATTGATTAAGGATGACAAGGCTAATGATAGGTGTGATGCACATCCAAGGATTGGGAAGGATTCATCCCATGATAATGTTGAATATGGTTAATGGATGATCAGCTGATTGGGTCAAATTGATGAATTGATTAATGATTGATGGACAAGATTGCAAGATTAGATTGATTGGATCAGTATTGATTGCATAGTGAGATTTTTTTGATTTTTTTGATTTTATGGCAGATAGAAGAATGAAAGTGGATGAGATTGGAAGAATAGATACTGATAGGATGAAGAATGATGATAGTAGAATAGATTTGATGTGAAAGAATTAGAAGAAGGGAAAATGGAGTGAAGAATGAATTTGATTGAAGTGAGTTGGAAGAATTGGATTGAATGAATGTGAGATAGAATGGATTGAGACCAATGACAAGGGAGAGCCAAGGCATGGCAAATGGAGGAAAAGCAACAGGATTCGGTGGATGAAAGGACTGGTGAAAGGATATGAGGGGCCAAATGATATGGTAGCGAAAAATGCGGAGCCACGAGACATGTTTCAAAGGAGTCCCAAATGCCCCATACCAAGGATAAGAAAATGGTGGGAAAGGATGCATGAAAATGAAAAATGGTATGAAGGCTAGCGTATGGAGGAAAACAAGGCATGTGTTCTTCCAAAGCATGTATGAACATTTTTTTATTTGTGCCTCTAATATTGATCATGAGCATGGGTATGAAAGGGGGATGAATATGGCATATGCGAGGGAGGGTATGAAAAAGGGATGATGATATGGAGAGTATGGATGAAGTGTGCAATATGAAGGGGATGGGATGGAAGGGATGACCAAGATCAAGGACATGTGAAAGGGGTATGGAAATATGTAGAAATATGGATGGAAAATGGATGAACATGAGAAGGACTATGGAATGCAAGATATGGAGAACATGTCAAGATCAACTATATGGAAGAATTATGGATGTATATAGGATAATGTATGGATAATGCGCAAGGGATATGGAAAGTGAGCATGTGGATGGATGAAAGGAAAGTGAAAGTCAAGATCAAACATGGAAAAGGATAATGAATGGTAGATGGAAGCATGGAAGATATGTAAGGAAAGTGTAGTATGGCTGAAGCTTGCCCCCAGTGTAGAGTGCAAGTGGAAGAGGAAAAGTAAATGGAGGCATAAGTGGAATTGGAAGATAATTGATACATGAAGGGAGGACTCAAGAATCTAGATATATAAATGGTATCCCTTGATATTTTATTCTTTATTTTCAAGGAATTTTTATTATTTTCTCATAGATGTTGGTGGGATAGTTAATGGAGGACAATGACTTATGAACAAGGTTGGATTAAGGGGGTAGAGTGGGAGGGAGGAAGACATGGTTGATGGATGCTAGGTTGGAAGACTTGTGAATGGGTGGATTAAGGAGGTGGAAAGATCATCATCAACACACACCTTGAAGGGTGATGGAAAGGAGGAAATTGTAGAGGATATGTGGGAGAGAGTTTTAATTTTGGGATATAGGGACTCAAAATGGATGAAGGAGGTGATGGATTTGGGATGGTGGATTTGGGTATATAAGGACCCAAAATGGATTTGGAAAGTGGAAGCATGGGTAAGTTATGAATGAGGGAAGCCTTTGGATTAACATAATTGGATGTTGTTTTGAATCTTTCTTTGAGATTCATTGCTACATTAAGTAGCTTTGGAATCCACATAATTTTTGCATTTTTTATTTCCAGCCTTTGTGGCCTTTGAGTGCTATTTTGGATCAGATTTTTCTTTTCTTGAACATGTCATTTAGAGGTGACATGTTGATCCTTGGATTTTTGTGGATTTTTGGCTTTATTTTCTTTTTCTTTAGCATCAAATTTGCTTCCATTGGTCATAGTATGGATGTATGAAGGAGAGAAAATGGATGAGGAATGTTTTAAGGAATTCAAGGATGTGTGCCTTTTTTGATCTTTATTAAGAACATGAGGGGATGAAGTGGAAAACATGGATATGGTGGATGGATGTATGTAAGGACCCAAAATGGAAGGAAGGGATGAAGGATTTGGCTGTGGAATATAAGGACCCAGAATGGATGGTAATAAGGAAGGAATGAGAATATGGATATAAGGTCCTAAAATGGACTTGGAATAGGGAGGATGAGAAGCTTTAGGTTTGGATGGAGGAATTTTGGAGTTGGAAGAAGTGGAAGGTATACCAACATCTTGAGCCATGTTTTCTTCAATGGGATGCTTATCATTTTTAATACAAGATGTAAGTCTAGGTATATGGGGTTTATGAGTGGAATGGATAGGTGGGATAGGGTCATGTGGATGACTAGGATCATGAGGGGGATTATGAGGGATAATAGGATTGCGAGATGGGGTGGGATCATGAAAGGAAAATGGAAGGGTGCTCTGATCTTAACTTGAAAGAGGATCATGTAGCGGAATGAGTGGATCATGAGATGGAATAGGTTCATGAGATGGAGTGATTTGATCTTGACATGAAGGAGTATTAATGGATGGAGTGGAACGAAATTCTTCATGAAGTGGAGGATTAACGGATGTGAACTTTGAGATGGAGCAGAAGTGGTAAGGTGTGTGGTACATGGAATGTCTTGATCTTGATTAGGAAGGGAATCATGAGATGGACTAGGGGTGATAAATGGATCTTGAGAGATAGGGGAACAATGAGATGGAGAAATGCTAGGATCTAGAGGAGAAGAGGAACCTATGATGTCATGCTTTAGAGGAAGATCTTGAGATGGAATGGGGCGTATGACTTGGGGTGATTGGCTGTCTTCATTTTGTATTTTACATTTAGTCAATAATGATGAGAAATACCCCTTATGAGGTGGAGATGATGTTTTTGGAGGATGAGGATCATGTGAAGGTTGAACTATGGTTAAAGGATTGCATGGAGGGTGGGGGTTGGATGGGACATGAGGACTATGGTCTTCAAAACATGGGGGAAGAGGACACATGGCATGAAAGGTGGCCTCTTTTTGTTGACTTGCTAAGAGATAATTCTTTAGTTGTTCCATTTCCATGGCAAGGGCATTTGTGTTTGAGGAAGTGTGTGGGCTAGGATTGGAATTGTATGGAGTTGAAGGATAATGAGGTGGATTTCCCTTGTCAAAGGTAGAAGAATGATGGACATGAGATGGATTAGATTTGGATATGAAGTGTTGGGGATGGATTTGATATGTAGGTTGAATGGGAGGTATAACTCCATATTGTCTTTGAAGATTGTCAACCATTTGATTAAGCAAATTCAGATCCATAGATGTTAGATGAAGAGGGATGAAAGACTCGATATGAACTTAGGACTAGGAGCTTTGGACTTTGACTTGATTTGATTTGAATTGAATTGGACTTGATATTGATTTGATTGAATTTGATTTGATATGATATGATTTGATTGAATTGGATGAGGATTTGATTTGATTTGATAGAAACCCTGTGATATTGAAAAAAAGTGAATGTTGGATTTGAATTAAAGTCCAATGGTGATGACAATGCTCCGATGACCAAAGTAGAAGATTTGATGCAAAGATTGAATTAGAAGAAGATGTGAATGAAATTAGAAAGATTGATTATGGATGAAGATGTGAATGGATCGAATTAAGAATTGATTAGAAAAGAATGAATTTGATAAGGGATTGGATTAAGAATCATGAGGATGAATTATTGAATGAGGGAATTAGATCTTGATGTGAATTATGAACCATGATTAGGATGAAGATTAGGGATTTCATTAAATGATTAAAAAAATGAAGAAATGATTTGGATGAATAGAGATGATTAAGATTTTGAGAAAATGATTTGAACGATTAAGAATGTGATTAAGACAGGAGATGCATGAGGATGGATGGATAGAAGAAGTGATGGAGAAAACGAGAGCTCATTTTTGTTGTTTTTGAAATGTTTTTTTATTTTTTTGGATTTTTGAAGTTTTATGATTTTTTTTGGATTTTTAGGTTTAAGATGCAAAATCGAACAAGGAAATATGTACAAGGAAAGTGTGTTTCAAACACTCAAAAACATCAAACACACCAACAAACCTATAAGGTTGTAACTAGGATGTACAAGGATCAACTACAGGGTGTCCTCAATATACACAAGGTACGTGAGGCCCAAATCTGTAGATGAAAGAAAATACTGCCACACAACCGAGGGGAGATGATAACCCAAATCTCCTCCTTCACTTTCCAAAAGTATAAAGTTCTTTGGGGCTTAGCCAAGAGTGACAATATTTTGATTCCAAGAGAAGTGTCTTTCGATTCACCTTCCACTATTTATACTCCGCCAGAACACTAGAGTTGAGGTCGTCCCAAGGGGTGATGAAATTCAGAAGAAAACCTCTTTAAAAAAAAAAAACAAGACCACTTATTTCTTGTGCACCCAAGATCACCTGAAGGCGCAAGGGGAGAGAATACATAAGTGACCTAGGGGTCTAAAAGACACACATTCTTTTCCAATGAAATGTTAGGTTTTGTAATCTACTTGAAGACACACGTGTTTAAAGAATACAATGTTCTTTCCAATTTAAAATCGTCGTCAACGTAAATGAAAAGCATAGATTCGTCAACAAGAAAGTAAATCGAGCGTGTGCATAAACAAATTGCTGAAAATGAAATCAATTTCTCTTAAAGCATTCAAGATTGTGTGAGTTTATTTTAAGCACCAATTCCAAATGTTTGCTAGGCTAGACATATATGTACATTGTCCCTTAAGGCATTCAAGATAATGTGAGTTTGTTTTAAGCACCAAATCCAAATGTGTTCTAGCATATGCATACATGTCAATTTTAAACACCAAATCCAAATATTTTCTATGCTAAGACTCATCCATTCAAATGAAAGTGATCAAGCCATACAAGTTCATTAACTTTTGAGTCTAAGTGATAAAAATCACTTCAAATTCTTTTAGTGATAAAAATCACTATTGGTTTGTTTTATGTCCTTCAAGGTTAATTCTCAAGAGCAATAAAACATTAAGAAAAACCTGCAAAAAAATATAGTTAAGTGTTTAAAATGCTCCCATCTGCAATGCTACAACAAACAAGTTCATTAGCTTCAACAAAATCTCCAAAAATAAAAGCTAACTATGGAAATATTTTATTTTAACTTTTTAAATAATTTTTTCTATACATAAATATGCTTAAAATGACCTAATTCCTACGAAACCACCAAAAGTCAAAATTTGATTTATATTTAAAAAAAAATAAAAAAATTGCAGACGATGGAATGTAGGCGGAGATGCTAAAACACGTAGATGTCGAAATGCGGAGACGATAAAATGCGTAGATGACAAACCATGCAGACGATAGAATAGAAGGTTGCTGAAAAATTGCAGACGACAGAATAGCGTAGATGACAGAATAGGTCGCCGAAAAATCGCAGACGATAGAATAACGCAGACGAAAGAATAGAAGGTCGTCAAAAAATCGTAGATGACAGAATAGGTCGCCAAAAAATGTGAAAGATAGAATAGGTCGTCAAAAAATGCAGACGATAGTATTTGAGGCAGAGAAAACAATCTACTATGCGCATACGACAGTTTAGTGCGCCATAACGTAGATGACAATATAAGAAGCGGAGATGACAAAACAAAGTTCGGAGATGCTAAACCAAAATTTAATGCAAAAATAGGTTGATTTTAAAATGACAGTGGTAGAGACGCTAGTTTGTGGAGACACTGGTCTGCATAGATGATAGACTCAGACGACGCTGCAGCCCTCGGAGACGACAATGCGATGTTTTATGACTGAACCAAAGTTGTTTGCAAATTTTTGAAATGAAAATAGGGATGTGGGTCCCACCGGGCGTGTCAAAATGTGTGCTAGAAAATGTGACCTACAAGAAGCATGGGTTAACAAACAAACACTAGTTTAAAATCTTCAAAATGCATCAAACATTCACCAAAATGCAAGGAATAAATATCAATTAATGCTTGCTTGAGTTTTGCAACCCTGAGCATCCGACAAATCCAACCTTCCAGCCACCTCTATAGCTTAACAAAGGCACTCATGAGAGGCCTTGTTGGTGTGTTAGGATGGGGAGGTATGTTTGGTGTGCTCTCCCAAACACAACAATAATGAAATCTCTTGAGTGAGTGAGTGCAAGTGTGCATGCAAGTAAGATATGAATCTAGATTAATTGAGATGAATAATACCTCAAAAAATAGCTATGGAGAGAGCCTTTTTGAAGGCATTCAAAGATGAAGATGATATACAATGAAAGAACTAACTAGATATACAAACTATGATAAAAATGCATGCTAAAATGAAGTTACAAATGCAAACTCTAGCATAAAAACTCAAGATTCAAAATGACATGGTAACAATGCAATAATGAGAGATGCAAATGCTTGAGACAAGCCCTCTATTTATAGACTTGAGGGAGGGCTTCGTGAGGTGGCATCCATGTAGATGCCATGTAAGGTGACATGCAAGCCATGCAAATGGTCAAGAATTCAAAGTTTTCTCACACATGTGTGAGCAAACTTGAGAAGAAGAGTGGGAGACGAGTGCCATCTCATATATGTGTGAGCACACTTTTTAGGCTAATGAGGGGGATTAGAAGGGTGATCAGGAATGATTAAGTAGGATTAGAAGAGGGAGTAGGCTTAAGAAGATGAAAATGATAGTTATAGGCTAGGCTCTAGGTTAGGCTATAGATTAAATTAAATAAAATTTAACTTAATCATGGGTTTAGAGGAATTAATAAGATGTGAGGGTTTAAATAAATAAAATTTATTTAAAAAATGGAGAAACATGGAGAATCATGTGTTAAATTAATTTAACACATTAAGGCTAGAAGTGTTTAAATTAAATTTAAATACCTAGGAGAATGAACTCATTTAATTAATTAGTTTAATTAAATAAGTTGAGGGATGTGAGCAATATAATTAATTAATTAATAATTAATTATAATGTCACAGGAAATATTAAAATTAATTAATATAGTGTTTAAGGACGATTTTAAGTGTCTACATTTTGCCTCTCTTTGATGTGATATCAAGACGACATCATATCAAAGAAAAGAAAATATGGGTTGCCCTAGAGAAGGATAGGAGTCCTAAGAGTTGACAGGGGAGGAGGGTACTCCCTCGAGGAAATGGGATGAAAAAGAAATATATTTTGCCCCATTTTCTTGAAAATAGACATGGGAAGGAAAAGGGAAAGAGAAAAGGCTTAAAAGATGACGTTGCATGAATTGTTGGTAAGCTTGACATGAAGCGGGGTGAAGTGGATAATGATTAATCTAAATGCAACTTAACTACATGAATGCATGAGATGTAGTTATGTTCATATGGGAGAGCACACCTTATTTTGATATTGCAAGAGGAGTTATGCATCAAATGCTATAGTAGCATAGATGACAATATTCCTTTGCATGGACTAGACTCTCAACACAATAGATATAGGTTTCAGAGTCATGATGGAACAAATGACATATACACACTAGAGAGGTCTAGGCACACCCAAAGTCTTGTTAGGGATCTTGGTGGAAAGTGTGCTAACCCGTTGCCCCTAGTGAGCAATGCATAACCATAACTTGAAAATTGACAGAGATGTGTTAAAGAATCATGAAAATAGATCATATTGCAAAATGACACGTGGAATCAGGTTAAGCCATTCAAATAATACCAAGATAGTGAAGATCGAGGCATACATGGAGAGGCCATCGCTGACACACAAAGATAAAATCATCAAAAAGACTTTATGACCAAGTAGTCATTGAATCCACCATGTTTGCGATGAACTTGATTCTGATAGTGAAATTTGTTAAGCTTGTGTAGGAAGAATTCATCATGTAAGGCAAAAATTTGATTATTTGATTGAATTGTTTTGAAATGTATGTGATTGTTCACTGGCAATAGTGTGAAAGGAACAATGTTCTTAAATCATTTAGTCTTAATGTGAATTTGTGTAAGTTTGTTTGCAATCACTATTTGATAAGCTCAGTTTGATGGGTTGAAGCTCAGTGTCAGGAGATAAATAGAAGAATTTGGATAAGATAAGATAATGGATGAATTGAATTGGAATGGAAGAGGAATGCAAGAGAGCAAGTGATAAATGGTTGATAGAGGAAAGTGTGTTGAATGGAAGACTAGAAATTTGATCAAGGTATATGCAAATAGATGGACAAATAAAGGAATTGATTATGGAAATGATTTGAATGAAATGATTAGAAGAAGGGAATATGATTAAATTAGAGGAGAAATGAATTGATTGAATGGATTGGAAATTAGAGACGCTAGTATTTGTGAGGAATCCTTAGATGGTGACATGTTTGAGAGGTGTGAGAAGTGTGGCTTCTCACACATGTGTGAGAAAACTTGACTCTCATGCAAGAGGACAAGTGTGCAAGAGGTGTGAGAAGGCATGGCTTCTCACACATGTGTGAGACAACTTGATTCTCATGCAAGAGGACAATTGTACAAAAGGCATGGAAGACATGAGGTATGAGGAAAGTGTGAACATCTCTCACACATGTGTGAGGATTCCTCACACAAGTGTGGGAACACACTTAGGATTAAAACGTAATTAGCAAGGATGATTAGGAAAAGAAAGCATGATTAAGGAAGTGGGTAGGTTTAGCATGATGGTTAGTTAGGAGTAGTGAGGTTAGGTGAGGGTTAAAAGTAGGAGCCATGTGTTCAAATAGGATTAAATGTAGTATTTAATTCCAAGTGGGATTAGGAAAGGGATTAATTAAGTAAATGAAGTACTTAATTAAAGTGAATGGGTAAGGATTTAAATAAACTTTAGTTTATTTAAATCAAGGAATGGCTAGGATTTAAATAAACCTCAGTTTATTTAAATCAAGAAAAGGCTAATAAATGTAAAATTTATTTAATTAAGGGTAGGGGAATTAAATAAATAATAAGTATTTATTTAATTGGTTAGGAGCTAGGATTTGGACAAATTTAGTTGTCTACACAAAATTTAAGAGATAATTTCCCACTTAGAACGATTGTATCAGTTGTTGATTTTGTAGAGAACTATTCCTATGTTCATCAGAAAGTAATTCAATCAAATTATTACTTTTCTAAGGAAGTCACTATTATGGTACATGTTTATTATAGACATGCACAAGTAGATTTGAATGGTGTTTAGAGTACAGTTCAAGCATGAGTAATTAGAAAGGAATATCATTTCTATATAAGTGATGATAAAGAACATGACATTCACTATGTCAAACATTGCTTTAATATCTTCTTTTCTTATTTGAAAGAAAGAAACATAAATATTGATAAATATTATGTTTGGTTTGATGGATATGACATATAGTTCAAATTATTTAGACCATTTTATGCATTATGTAGATATCATTGCAATGACAATATAAAACACATATGGAATTTCTTCGAGAGTGGTCATGGAAAAGGTGAATATGATGGTGCTAGAACTTGCATCAAACGTGCTCTGCGAAAGTATCAAATGAATTATTAGGGAGTTCATGTAAATGATGCACATGATGTTGTTGAATGGTGTAAGACACATTTTCCATTAGATGAGGTTGGGACATTATCAACAACGAGTTGACAGGTACCATATAGAGTCTTTTGGGAGATAACAGGTATGGATGTGTACATCTATTTAATTTTTATGCAATTAAGCTATAAAATTTTATTGTTAAGTTTTATTTTTAAATTCATTGAAGTTTAAATTTAATTTGTCCATATTTTCAATTTAATGAAATTTTAGGTGTTGATAGAAAAAACATGCATGGTTGGAAGAGGATAGAAAACACACGTTCCTTACATTCAATCATGAGTATAGATAATTGCAATTGGACATTGAAGACAAGAGAATATTCATGTTTTTGTGACAGTTGTATTGATGAAGATTATGAAGAATCCATCAATCAAGCACGTGGATATACAAGTGCATGGATTTCGGTACCACTTGATGTTATTGATACATTTGATAAAGATGATGAAAATTTTGATGATATTCCATTGATTTATGATGATTATGATCATATCTCTCGATTGGTAAAAGTGGGTAAGTATCATAAAAATTAATTTGAACAAGTGTTATTTAATTATCAAATTGAACTGTCTTATATATGTACTGTACACATACACATGTATACTTGTTATGCATGAGATATCTTTGTAGTGATTGCTAAACCTGAAAATTATGAAGGTGTCAATTATTATTTATTGTGATATACTGCGAAGAGGACAAAGTTATATGACCCTGGAGAAAGTGATGGTATGCTGTTCCCCATAGGTAACTTTATATTTATCAAATTTTAAAATACTTAAATTTGTGGTGCAAGTTCTGTTGTGATAGAGGGAATATATTTGAAGCAAGACAAAATAGTCCAACATGGAATACACTTTGTTGATTATCAACCTAACAACAAGGTTTTACAATACAACCACCTGGTCATTGCTACTAGGCTTTG
Source organism: Cupressus sempervirens (assembly GCA_028749045.1). NCBI lineage: Eukaryota > Viridiplantae > Streptophyta > Pinopsida > Cupressales > Cupressaceae > Cupressus > Cupressus sempervirens. The sequence continues at coordinate 133,197,434 of CM053787.1, forward strand.
TCTACATCTAGTCAAAGTTATGTAGTGCTTGCCCTCGTTCACATCTTTTCTAAACTTATTGTTGCTATTATTATCAGACTATGTAGACTAGTTTTATGTTGATGGTTTAGTGGTGTTGTTTTGACACTATCATATATTATGATAGGGATTCAGTTGATATATGATGAGATCATTTAGACTTTACATTTCATGTATGTATGATGATCATTACATTATTTTCAGTTATTAATGATGATTAGATAGATGGTTTATTATCTCATGTGTTTTATTATGGTTACTTACCCCATACTTGCATGTGTATGGTGTGCGTGTTTTCTTATTGTATGGCGTATCTGATGCGGTTAAAGAAGGGAGTCGTAGTCACCTGCTTAGTCGGGATCTACATGATACACCACTTCCTGCCATTGTCTGTTTAGCTTAGCATTATATATTGTATGTACATGCATGGTTTTTCTGCAGGTTGCAGGTACCGGGTATCGACTTCCCTGAATTGCCAGGATGAGCGTACCCTATTATACTATCTCAATGATAAGAGAAGGGAGATAAATTCTCAAGTCCAAATCCCAAACCTAAAAACCATTTTTCCTAGTGAGTTAGGACAACTATCAAAGTTGAATACCCACCGAATGTGTCAGATGACATATTTCATGATTTTTAACCCTTTAGATTTATTTTGTATGATTTGTTCTATGATGGGTTTTCATATTTTATCTTGAAGGTCTATGGTGAATTTTCTATTAATTAAGTCTTAATAAATATATTTAATTAATAAATTAATTATTTGAGAAAATTAATAAAATATCATGGTCTTTGATATTTTGATTGTGATTAATTAAATGTGAATTATTGAGGAAATGAATTAAATAAAAGAAAACTAGAAATTAAAATTAATAATAATTATAAAATAATAATAAAGTAATAAAAAAATAAAATAATAAAAGTTATAGAAATTAAAATGAAAGTTATAAAATTTAAATAGAAATTATTTAAAAAGTAAATTGGAGTTATAAGCTTGCATGAGAATTAACATGTGTCAACAACACGGGGGTTAGTGCATCAATTAAGCACAAGGTGTCTACAATTCTATGACTCATCAAAAAGAATTGGAAAAGACCCATGCTTAGTTGGTGACACCTTTCAGCGGTTTCAAGAAGCATTCCAAAGGTTTCTTGAGAGCTCTTTATATTCAGGCATTCATAGAAGCTTAGGGAGAGAGCGTGGAGAGCAATTGGAGCATTGGAGGACTCAAGAACTTTGAAGAAGGGAGCTTGCTCTGTGGGTTTTCTGAGGAAAAATGAACTAGCATCAAAATTCGAGTAGATTCTTGTGATTTTTCTTATGCTATTTCTGCATCATGCATTCCTTTCTTCTTCGTGTCTTCCATATGTCTTTTGAGGAATTTCATATTTTTATTGTATGCATTCTCAATATGGGCAATTGAATTTATGTAGAAATCTTTATATGCATAGATCTGAAAAAAAATAATGGGGCTAGGGTTTAAATTCATAGCCAAACCCATTAGATTATTTATTGGAAAAAAATTTGGGATTAAAAGTTTATAAGAAAATTCTGAGAATTAGAATTTATATATATTGTGTATATGTATGTTTATATCTGCATACATACATACATACATACATACATACATATATATGCATTATTTATATGCTGTGACACAAAATTCATATATACATGTGTTTATATTTAATTGAGGAATCAAATTTAATAATTGCAGTGAAAATATATATATAAAAAATCGCATTGCGATTTGTATTTGCGTTTTTGAAAAACGCTATAAAACTAAACATTATATGTATTGACCATGGGTCAGGCGAACGTACCAACCCGTCTGTCCATCGTATGCAGACCCGTGCGCACGACACCTGCACTTGGCAGAGTGTCGGCGTGCAGGCCGAATGGCTTATGTGTGGCGATAGTGTATTAACCATTGAGTATGGTCACCGCTGGTTGTAATATGTGAAGTACTTAACTTATAATATATGTCATCCATCGAATTTGTATAATTCAATTTTTATATTTCATTTTTAAAAAAAAAATGCGATAATAATAATTATTTATATATGTACATATGTATGTGTATATATATATATATATATATATATATATATATATATATATATATATATATATATATATATATATGTAATATGTAAATATGTAATTAATAAATTTGAATTATTATTATTTGATAAAAGATTTAAGAATTCATCTTTTATAATGATGAATAATTTTATAATTTTATAATTTAACTATTAAGATTTAATTAATAGTTTTAAATTATAAAATATATAAAGTATATGAAATTTAATTAAAAGATTGGTGGGGAACGATTTCAATAAAATATTGTAATTGGAAATTGGATTTATAAAGGAAAACTTTTTATCCATCCAAAAACAATACATGGAAAAACGTACAAAATGTTCCTTCAAATTCTTTCTCTAAACTTGGAAACGTAAACCATGACTTTTGCATTTAAATTCAAGTTGTAAACTTAGCAAAACCAAAATATGTGTTTACATTGTGTATTCTTTATGTTATTGTTTTGAGTTTTGGGTTGACTAGTGTTGACCAGTATAGGACGTCTACCAGAGGCTTGGGGGTTATGTGATTGTGATGTCATGATGATGTTTTAATCTCGATCTTTATAAACCCAACCATGGTTATGTGATGGAATGCTCTATGTATTGGTTGTGATTATCGATTGTTATAGTTGAAATTCTTATGTATGAGTCACTTGACTTAACCATTATTTTGGTCATCAATCAGTTATCCTTGGTTATTTTCTAGTCGCCATGATGGGACTGAGATGTGGATTTATTCTTGATGATGTCATGTTGTGACATTTTTGACTCAACCATTTTTGGAGTCTTCGATTAGTGTGTTTGAGATATATTTTGGTTATTGAGAACCATTGGATACTTTTGATTATCAGTGATACTTCAGTTGCCAATAGAGAGCTGTTGTGTTCATGATTTTCTATGAATGTTTGCTCACAGAGATTTGATGCTTTTATGCATATTTGATGATTTTATTATGAATTATCTTTTGTAATTTTGAGATTTATGAGTCCATGAGCATTAGGGTAGAATATCTGCATGTAGTGTCGGGAAGTGGCTTGCAATGGGGGCCGGGGCCCTAAGAGGCTGCTAGGGTAACTCATTGTAAGTTGGATTAATAAATGATAACATTCACACCTAATACTAACTAAATGAACCTAAAAAGATATGTGTTTTGTTCTCGCCCATGCCTTGAGTGCTTGTACAGGCTAGGATGGGAGTAGTGAGATGCATGGTTGCTACCTTGCATTCCGTAGTATGCCTCGTCTGTATGAGAGGATACTAGTGGCCGCATGAAATTAGTATGGACCCATGGAGTTTAGCTAACTACCAGGGTAACTTGTACGTGATAATTGCGATGACACTTTCTCGCTTGCATAGTAGGTTCCTACATGTCATTGTGTGCCTCTGGGATTAGATGTCAGTTTTGTGATTGGAACCTTTGACTTAGTATACTTTTAGGATTCCTGAACTATAGAGATTTATGCTATGAGATTTTGACAACTTTTTTAGGACTTGAGATTATCTCCTCAGCATGTTGGGAGTGGACCACTTAGGTACCACACGGTCGGATGGTAGTGTATTTTCCACTCTTATCATTTGAGATCCATTGAGACATCGTGACTGATGCGTCCTTCATGATGGTGGGTATGTATCCTTTCATTTGATGATTAGCATATGTTAGATGATGTTATCTTATGCTTATATTTACATGTTAGATTACTTTCTACATATGATGTTGTATATGTTAGGAGTGACATTCCTACTATGTTAATACCGATGATCTCTTCGATAATTTGGGATGTTAGGTACGTTGGGATGGCTAGGGCCCATGATGGTCTAATGATGCTATTAACGGTTGGGAGGAACCGTGCACTTAGTTAATTATGTTTGATCTTTATGATGGATGTATATGTATTCTATGATGATGTATCACGTGTATCATGTGATTGTCTTTGATGTATCATGGATTAGAATAGGATGATGTACCTTATTTCACATATGTATATTCTTTTAAGCCTTTATACCCTGTGACATGTACAGTGGACGAATGAGCATTTGAAATGTAATATTTAAACATTGGACTTATCATTATTATTTCATGTGGATGTTGTACTAGATGGACTCATGTATGTTAGTTAATTTAGATGTAACTCAACGTTAAGGTATTCTTAAAGAATGAAATCGGTTATGTATGTTATGTTTACTTTCAGATGGACATTGCTATTGCTTCCGTTATTATGTACAAGTTATATGTGGTATTTACTTTCATGTTATTTAAAAAAAAAAAAATGTTACCAAACTTAGTGAAATTCTAGGTTAATTCTTTGGATTCCTTAGCGGGGCATTACAAGTTACGTGTGCACATCACAGGTGGAGACTAGACAGTGAAGATCATGAGAAGATATTACATGTTATAAGTGTACATCATGGTTGAACTGACATTTGAGATTTATTTTATAATAATTTGAATATTAACTTCTTTTCAAACTATTGAATTTTATCTTGAATTAAATAATTTTTTAATTGTACGATCATAGTCTTAGTTATCACTAGTTTATTAAAAAACTATATAAATTAATAATATTAATTGTATTGGATGGATGAATTTAATAATTTAATAACTTGACATAAATAAGCTAAGTTAGTTCAAACTTACACAATCATTATCTATAGATATGTATCAAAAATAATTTAATATGTTACAATTCTTAAATATCAACTTCTTTTCAAACTATTGAATTTCATTTTGAATTAAATGTGTTTTTAATTGTACGAACATGAGTTCTTAATTATCATTAGTTTATTAAACAACTATATAATTTAATAATAAATTAATTGTACCATGGATGAATTTAATAATTTAAATTCATTTATCAACTTTTTTTCAAACTATTGAATTTCATAAGTGAATTAAATGTGTTTTTAAAATTGTAAGATTATAAGTTCATAGTTATCAAATGTTAGTTTATTAAAAAACTATATATTTTAATGTTAGAACTTTATTACATCTACATTCATACTCTTAAAGTTTAAATTAGTTTAAATTGATATGCTTTTAAATATTATATTTTGTAAATTTTTTCTAAAATAATGTATTGGCTTACCTAATTAACATATTTTTATCCACATAAAACTAATATTTATCTTTAGCAAGTTAGTAATTGATAGTTTAAGAAATATGTATCTTTCTAACTTCCTACTAATTGATATAAAAAAATTGCATCTTTATTCAGGTACTAATTGATTTACCAAATTTATGTATCTTTAGTCCTTCTAATTGTTTATTTCATATAATGATTACAATTAAATATAATTTTTTAAATTTATAATCCAAAAATATTTGGGTTAATTTAGTAGTTTTAAGCACCTATATTAATTCAATTCAATCACCCTATTTAAATTATTATTCTTTTTCAAAATTTTGAATTAGGTTCATAGATCAATTTGGAACTTCTTTGAATATTTAACTATTGAAGTACCTATATTTAGAGAAGTTAATTTGATTATTTTATAATGATGACAATAAAATCTAAAGTTTAAAAGCTATAATCTTATTGATGAAGGATGTTCTACTATAAGTACTATAAAAAAATAACACACATGTATATATACATGTATATGTCTCAAGATCATGTTCTATAGCTATAATACAAAAAAAATACACATATACACATCTCAAGAATAAACATCTACAGATCTAATATATCTCTACAACTGAAATGCATACATATGAAAATTGTAAATCTCAAATAAATACAGGTACGTAGCAAAATTTTAAAAGTCATTTATACATGTGACCATCTAACTACTGAAGTACTCAATAATCAAATAAATAGTGAAACATATGTATGCATGTATGTCATCAAGGTACTAAAATGCACATATGTGTATGTAAACTGTCTCCAATAAATAAATGCATCAAAAAAATATATAAAGATCTACTACTACAGGGACCCCTCAAGACGCATATGAATAGAATGATCCTTTGATCAAGTCTCTTGTACATCCTCTCGCCGAGGTGCATCAACTGAGCCCTGCAAATATATATACATATACATACATTAGAGTTCTATCTAAACATATATATACATGTACATGTACATTCAAATTAGATACGAACTTGCATATATATCTAGATATATATCTAGTTTGAAACATTTAAATAACTTTAAACAAACTATTTAAAACTCAAGTACCTAAGCACTATCAGGTGCCTCAATAGAATCATCCCTCTCATGTACATGATGTCCTGAACCAACACTACATGTAACCATGTGCTTAGCGACCTGTGCCTACATGATTTATTATAGTTATTTAGATTAAATTAAATATCTATATATATCTAAACTGAATTTTTTAATAAATTCATATTTTTTAATTTCATATATATTTAAAATTAAAAATCAATTATATATGTACTTGGGTCTTCGGAGGTGGAGGATGATAAGAAAACTCCACCATATCATCTACCGATGCACTTGAGCCTAAAACTCCAACACCTATTGAACCACCCTCAACACCATTCCAATTGCTAGTAAGTCTAAGTGAAGTGGATTGTGTAACTGGTTGGATAATGGTGTAGAATCAGTGCTGCTAGGTCATCTGAACAACAGGTCCATGTATGATGAAATACCCAGGCTCAAACTAGTATCAATCTCAGACAAGCCTCACAACTGCTCACCAACATCATCAAGACCATCAGCTGTGATCTAGACATCTCCAACTCATATGCCCGAGTCATTTATAAAGTGCCATGAGCATGGTGCCAAATGTTGTGAGCTACGCACAGGTGTATCGTCTATCACTGGTGTCGTGGCCTGTGTCTATGGAACTACACTAGGGCTCTAATGTTGTTTGACAACATCCATCACTGAGTAAATTGGAATCCACTGTGTATTGGAAACATAACTAATAATGTGCAACATATCCTCCAAAAAATACAGTGCCAAATCCTATGTCTGATGTCGTCAAAGACCATGAACATCACCTAATAGTGGTAGCCCAATAGATCTATATGCATCATCAGAGGTGCTTGAAGTGCTACTAGATGCCTCTGAAGATGGTCAACTAGGTGGATGAGGACGTTGACTATGAATATAACAACCGATAGAATCAGATGTGATACTAGCAGTCATAGATGCAATGTGTCCAATAGTGTCAATTGCTCCCCTTTGGCAAGTAATGACAACTCTATCTGCAATAGGTGCATGTGTTGGAGTCACGAGAGGTAGTCTCTATCCAAAAAACTATCTAACATCTGAAGGTGGCAAACGATGTGCACTATGATACTGGTCATGATCTGTGTTCTAACCACGCCCCTATTTGCAATAATCAGGAATATCTAGGTAGTTGACTTTGAGTCCCATGCGGAACTCAACGTACAACTACTATGCAGAATAAAGAGGTATTTGGTCATTATTAGGATAACGACCATGTGCAGCTAATAACCGAGGATAGATCATCCTAGTAATAATAGGATCTCTGCATCATGTGATTCGATAGCCTCTCACCCTACCCTGTGCTCCCTCATATCCTGGAAAGAGCTCTCTTTCGATTATGTCTTTGGGGGCCACCTTCTTGACATCATCAAAAGATGCATCTCCTAAAATCTTAGGCCTAAGCTCCCTAGATATGGAAGCTAATATGTCAGGAGTAAATAAATGGTGAGCTCTAAATCTAGCTGTCAGATCCTATAAACTCCTACATATCGTAGCACATATGTCTCTATAAAGACCATCATCAGAGGATGATATAGACTGCTATAGTATGGAAACCTTTTGCTCTAAAAATGCAAATAAAGCATCAATATCGATGCATGGAGGTGGTGCAGTAGAACCTCCAGTAGGAGCTACAGGTGTAGCCTAACCTAGAATAGGAGCCACACTAGGAGCCACAGTAGGACCTATACCACCTGGAGTCGCACCAAGAGCTGCACTAGGAGCTGGAACATGAGCTGCACAATGGGCCCTACCTTGAGGAACACCATGAACCCCACCACAAGCTATAAGATGAGCCCCACCATGAGCAACATGATGAGCTACATTAGGAGTTAGAATAGGAACTGCATCGGGTGCTGCAATAGGAACCACATCAACCTATGTTGCAGTAGGAGCTGCAACAAGAAGTGCATCAGGTGTCGCACCAGGAGCCATAGAAAGTTGATTGTGTGAAGCCATATCTATAGAAATGTATCAAGAGCTAAATTGTCTACTATACAGACAATTTTTTATTTTTAATTAAAAATTATACATGTAATTGAACGTGCATCACAGATGTCTAGATAATCTGTAACGTGTACATATATGATCTGATAAAATTTAAATATATATGATTGAATGCATATACATAAATACATGGGAACTTTAGAGTTAGAGACATACATACATACATACATACATACATGTGATAATTTAAGTAAATTTATTTTGTTGAGACATTACGTGTGGTGTCACAAAGGTTGGTCACATGTGAATCCTTCTAAATTTAGTCTTTAAATGTGTAATTTTAATTATAAATTTGAACACATTGGTCCATATATATATATATATATATATATATATATATATATATATATATATATATATATATATATATATATATATATAAAATCTAACATGATCTAAGGATAAATTATATCTTATTTTATCCCCTGGATTTAAAATATTTCGAGTAGTTAAATTCTAAAATATATATAATAGTTTTCCTATTAAATGTAACTTTTGATTACTAACTGTATAAGAAATATAAAGGGTTCATCTTATATTAGATATTTAAGTAATATGTTTTTTATAATTTTCTAAGAAGTGCAATTCAAAACATTGAAAGTTATATGAGACCTTGATTCAAGTTTTCTAGATTAAAATACATTAATATATTATCCAGTCCATTATGTTATTTCTATAAGGAATTAATCATATAGTTTATGAGTCAATCTCATTGACCCATGTTTCAAGAGTAGTGATTCACGTGAATCCATTTCTAATGAGAATGTCTTCTAAGTTTATCAATATTATGACATGTTTTGAAAAGATTTTCTATATTTCATTTAACAATAATTTATTCAAAATAAACTTTCAAACATGAAAATGTGTTAAATTAACTATATATATATTTTTACTTATTATTAATTAAAAATTAGCTAAGTCTACTGTACACTTAAAATACATTATTATATATTATGACATTGCACATTATTTCTATAAGGAAAATATAGAAAATCTAGCTAATTTAACACATTCTAAATTAATAATAAGTAAATATAATAAGTAAATAATATAAGTAAACTTAGATTTTCTATATTTCATTTAACAATAATTTATTCAAGATAAACTTTCAAAGATGAAATTTGTTAAATTAGCTATATATATTTACTTATTATTAATTAAAAATTAGCTAAGTCTACCAGGTACACTTAAAATACATTATTATTTATTATGACATTGCACGTTATTTCTATAAGGAAAATATAGAAAATCTAGCTAATTTAACACATTTTAAATTAATAATAAGTAAATAATATAAGTAAACTTAGATTTTCTATATTTCATTTAACAATAATTTATTCAAAATAAACTTTCAATCATATAATAAGAAAGTTCAATAATATATTTGCTTATTATTAATTAAAAATGTTTTAAATTAATTAGCTAGATTTTCTGTATTTTTCTTAAATAGAAATAACACAATGTCATCATATATAATAATGTATTTTAATGTGTGTTGTTTTCAAACAAGTGAAAATAGTATCATTTGATTAAAAATGTTATAAATTATAATTTAGATTTATGAAAAAAAAAATGCATGTGCACTCAATTTTTTATCATACTAATTTTTTAACCATGTATCTCCAAATTTTCATATAGATGTTCAAGTTTAGGTTATCTCGAGGAAAAAAAAGTCAACTTTTGATACCTTTTTTAATCCCTTATTTTCAAGCTTCTATCCAAACTAGTTTTTAAATCATTTACAAGAATCTCAATTGATCTTTTATCACGAGATATGTTGTCCAAGGTCTAATATGATGGCTAACTATTTTTTTATTAATGTTTCTACTAAGGTTCAAATAACCTCTAGGCTTTTATGATTTTGGTCCTTATGATTCAAATTGAGCTTTTGTTAGGATTCAAATTAGGGTATGGTTATCATGAATGTTAGGGTTGGGGTTAACTTAGGTTATGGTTATAGTTTAGATTATACTATAGTTAGGGTTAAAATAGGGATATATTAGTTTAATTAATGTTATGATATAAGGAAAATTAAGGTTAGAGTTAAGGTTAGCAAGCAGGAGAAGGTGCAAATTAGAGGGAAATTCTTTGATTTATAGTTAGGGTTGAAGATAACTTTAAAGTTGAGAGTTTGGTTATGGTTAGAGTTAATTTATTGTTAGGATTTTATTATACTTTGGGGGATATTATTAGAGTTCAATTAGGGTAATAAATTATTTATATTATTCTTAAAGGATAATGTTGAGTTTTAGGTTTCAAGTTGGGTTACATAGATCATTTAAAACAAGGGTCATACTTCATGTACATGTACATGTGCTTATGTACGCATGTATCTCTTGAATGTAATATTATAATTTAGGATTAGGGTCAACTTATTTTAATTTTATGTAAGTTAGGCCTCAATTAGGTTTTGAAATAGGGTTTTAGTGTAAGGGTTATAATTAGGCTCAATTTTAGGGTAAGATTTAGGATAGGTTATGACATTGTTAGAGTTTATACGAGTATAATTTAGCATTATTTAGGGGTTAATATTAAGGTCCACATGTGGTTAAGAATTTAGGATAAGGGTTTAGCATATGAAGTTTATGATTTGGTTCAAGATTATGCTTTAGGGTAAATTATCATTTATAATATAAGGGTTTAGAAATTAAATTTTAAGATCAAGGTTAGGGTTAGGGTTTGGATAATTATTTTAGTTAAGGTTTAGGGTTAGAGTTAGGATTATGGTTAGGGCTATGATTTAGGATTGAGACCACGATTGGGGTTAGGATCATGGTCGAAGGTTAGGAGTACAAATTATAATCTATCAATTAGAGTTAGTATTAGGCTTTAGCATTTAGGATTTAGGGTTATAGTTATGATTAGGGTTAGGGTATGGGTTTACATTTCTATTAGTATTATTTATAGGGTTAGGATATGGGTTGACATTGCTATTAGTATTATTTTTAGGGTTATGGTTTGTATCAGGGTTCAAATTTATGGATAGGATTATGATTAGGGCTTATAATTTAGGATAAGGGTTGGGGCTTATCATCTAGTATAAGGGTTTACCATAATTTATGATTAGGGTTAGAATTATGGTTTAGTACTTAAAATTAGTTTATAGCTTTTAGAATTAGAGTTTAGCATTTAAATTTAACATTTTAGGATCTTAGTGTACAAAGATTAGGGTTTAGTACTTAGGGTCATGGTTAAACATTTATGATTTATGATTATGATTAGGGTTCTAGGTTATGGGTTTACATCATTGTTAGAAGTATGGTTAGAGGGTTAGAGTATGGGTTTACATCATATTGTTAGAAGTATGGTTACAGGGTTAGGATTTGTATTAGGGATAAGATTTTGGATTATGGTTTTAACACGTAGTTTTAATATTTATAATTAAAGTTAGGATCAAGTATTATGATTTACTATTATGTTGGGGTTTATCATTTAGGTCTATGGTTCAAATTGAGATTTATGAGTAATGTTTGAGCATCTAAGATTAGGGGTTATAATTTATGATTAGGGTTTGCAGTTAGGATTATGATCAAGTTTAGTATTTAGGACTATTGTTTAGCATTAAGGTTTAAGAGTTAAAATTTAAGCTATATATAATATTTACATGTTAGATTATATGATGTACATTCTTTATGTTTGTATATAATCAAGTTATGTTCTTATAATTAACTTTTATTAATTAAATATTGTAACATGTATTCTTTAGGTCATACACGTTCTAAGTTATATCTTCGTATGTATGTATGTATGTTATATTCTTATCTATGCAAATTAATCTGCATTCTTATATATGTATAATTTAGGATCTCCCCTTAAGACATGTCTTTGAATTATATAGTTAATTATATACTTAGATTAAGGCATTAAAAATAATAACATACACATAAACATGAATATTAAAAACATGCATTTGTCTATATTTAACATGAACATATTTACATGTACATTTATGAAATAAAATATACATTAATCTACATTCTTATGTATAATTTTGGGATCTCCCCTTAAGACATGTCATTAAATATAGTTAATTATATACTTAGTTATAAGACAAATTAAGACCAATAGTTAACATATGTACATATAAAAATGTGAATTTATTGAAAACATGTACATGGACCTACTTTTAACCATGAAAAAATATACATACATCTATGTTCAAAATAAAAAATACATTTTAATCTACATTCTTACATGTATAATTTAGGATCTGGACCCTTAAGACATGTTATTTAATTACACTTCTAAGATTAAAATATTAAGATGAATTTGACATATACATAAACATGAATATTGAAAACATACATGTCTACATTTAACATTAACATATATACATATATCTATGAAATAAAATATGTATATTTTAATTTGCATTATTATGTATAATTTAGGATCTCCCCTTAAGATGTATGCCATTAAATATAGTTAATTACACAGTTTAGATTAAGGTGCTTAAAGATGAATAACATACACATAAACATGAATAAGACATTAAGATGAATAACATATACAGAAACATGAATAAAACATATACATAAACATAAAAGATTAAGATGTATTAAAAAATCAATAACATGTACATTAACATTAATAACTTTATATGAATATTGAAAATATTTTTCTAAGTTTTATTTTCTACACTATTGTTTTTTAATATTTTAAAATATTTTTCTAAATTTTTTCTAATATTTTTCTAATGTTTAAGTCCTAATTTATTTTCTTGTAGTTTTCTAATGTAAAATTCTAAATTATTATTTTTTAAATATATTTTCTAATGTTTTTCTAAATTTGTTTTCTAATACATTATATTATTATAAAATTTCTAATGTTTTTAAAATATTTTTCTAATATTTTTTTCTAATGTTTTTCTAAATTTTATATTTTTCTAATGTTTTTCTAATGTTTTTCCTAATGATTTTCCTAATGTTTTTTCTAATGTTTTTCTAAATTTGTTTTCTAAAATTTATATTATTATAAATTTTCTAATATTTTTCTAATGTTTTTCTAAATTTGTTTTCTAAATTATATATTATTATAAATTTTCTAATATTTTTTCTAATGTTTTTTTAAATTTGTTTTCTAAAATTTATATTATTATAAATTTTGTAATAGTTTTCTAATATTTTTTCTAATGTTTTCTAATTTTATTTTAAATTAATGTTTTATATAATGTTTTCTAATTTTTATATATAATATTTTTCTAATGTCTTCTAAATTAATATAAATAAACAATAAAAATATTAAATTAACATTAAAAACATAAAGAACACTAAAATATGCTTTGAAAACATTAAAAAATGCTTTAAAAATATTAAAATAATAATATATAGACATACCTGAAGAGGAGAATCTGAAGAAAAATGACAGGATGACACTGACAAAGAGCACACGTTCGCTCCAACCCTTGAGTGAATAGTGAACACCGTAAAAAATGACAAAAAAGGGTTAAAATGACATTTTTAAACACTGGAAATCGACATTTTAGATGTTCGCTGTGAACATATTAATTGCATATGTTCACAACGAACATACGTAATTATATATTAATATGTTTGCTGTGAACATTGTTTTAATATATGTTTGCATTGAACATATTTAGTATGTTCGTTGCGAATATATGATAAACCCGATTTCGTTTTGGCAATTTTTTTTGCATTTCTCTTCATCCCACTAAAGTGGAGCCCATTATTGTGGGTTCACCCAACCTTCAAATCTTTGTGTGCTAATGACCTTGGTCTTGCATTCATGTGCTAGATTTCCTTATTTGTTGCACTTATGACAGTTACACATGAATTTCTTCTTAGGGTTCTGATTTGCATTTTTGCTTCTGCAAACATTTGTTGTATGACCTTGCTTTCCACAATTATGACAAGTGGATTTGTAGTTCTTACCTTTATTGTTCCTTTGTTCACCACTTTTAGATGATTCTCCTTCCTCAATGTTGGAGTATCCCAATCTAGTAGTATCATCAGTAGATCTAGGAGATCTCCTCATGAAAAGTACTTGATGACTTCACTAGGTTTGTTGAAGCTTTCAACAAATTCCTTTTCCGTTTTAAGAGCATTCCTTGGTTGTTCATTCTGTAATTTTAGGGTGGTGATCTCAATATTCTTACCATTCAATTCACAATTGGCAATCATTAATTTATTCTTTATGTCAAGTTGCATGCTAGCAATCCTTTGTACCTCTGATGTCTTCTCTTCTATTCTATTGGTCAATATCCTTTTGTTGTCTTCAATCATGACTTTGTCTTCTTCAACTTTCTTTTTCTATCCAGTCACTTCACATAGTAATATTGATTGGACTTCTTGTTCTATCTTAAGATTTCTGACCTCTTCAGCTAGGGCATCATTCTTTTTCATCAGATCTATAACTGTTCCATCATATTCACTTGAGTTTTCATTTGCAAATAATTCAATAGTGTCTAACTCTTTGTAGTGTGTCATTCTATTCAATAGCTATATCTTTTCTTCTCTTTAATGAGTGCTTCAACTCATCTCTTGCTTCATTCAACTGATGTAGTGCAAGTTGTATTTCAATCATCTAGTTCTCAATGAATTTTCCCAACTTGTAGACATCCATCTTCAAGATCTTTCCTTAAAGCTACAAAGCTTTCCTTTCCAAAGAACAAAGCTCTGATACCAATGGTTGGAAATACAATAAGGAAAGTAAACTCTGAGGGGGGTGGGTGAATCAGTCTTTCAAAACTTAAACCCTTAAAACATTCACCACACATCCATCTCACAATTTGCATGTAAACTAAAGTACCAAACTAAGCATGTACATCCATAACACGAAAATAATAAGCATTCAACACATACATGACATAAGATATTTGGTTTCCCAGAAACCCTCCAATGAGAAGGTAAAACTAGGGTGGAGATGACACCCACAAATCTTTACTACTATAGTAATACATTGTATCCAATGAAGTTTGCAATGTTTGATCATAAACTATGATCTACCTAGTGAAAAGAATGCCTTGTTAAAGGCTTACAAGATTGTTAGGTCTTGCCCTATTAGAAATGTGATTGTTTAAAAGACTTAAACTTGCAATGAAGTAAGCACCCTATTAAAATATTTACAAAAGACTATTAGGACTACTTTGTTAAGAGATTTACCTAATTCACTTGTTAGATTGTCTCAACAATGATCCTATGATTAGCACTCTATTGCTAGATAATAGATTGCCTCTTTGCATGTATCCTTGATCCTCTTTGATCATTTGTATCAATTCTTTCCTCTAACCTCTTTCCTCTATTGTCCTCTAACTAGTCCTATAAATCTCTACTCTATCACAACTTACTTAGAACTCCTTAGCCACCATGGATACTCTATTTGTGCATGCAAACTCCTCTCTTTGTTCCTTCCACTCTCTCCACCTTTTAGGGTTTTTCCTCCTTAAGAAGACTTAGATGACTTAGGGTTAGGTATGAATCAATGATTCTGATTCACCCATTATGCCTCTTAAAACATCCCTTTAACTGATTGGTTGCATGTACTACATAGGTATTCTCAATTTTCCTTCAAAAATATCTTTTAGAATCATAAAACAATCCTAAAGTTGGATAAAAATGGTTTACATAGTAGTTTGTGTCATTACAAACAACTATGTCAAAATTTCCTTACTAAGCACTTGAAGTGTTTGATGCTTGGCATTCACTGTATCTTCAATGTTACAACTAGGCCTCTAAACTAAATGACTTGGCATCCAAATCACTTGGCATCAACTATCTGCTCAACACTTGAGTGACTCGACACTTACTACTTACTCAACATATACTATATATCTTTCACTCGACATACACTATCTGACATCTTATGCTTGACATACATTACTTATTCAGTATGAAATAAGTAAATAGTTGAAGTTTATTGTCACTCATATGTCAAAACCAATGTGAGATTAACATGATATCACAAAGCACCTCATCCTAGTAGCTTCCAATCTTTAACTTCACTAAGCATTGCTCACTGACCATGACCTTATGGTCATCTTGCACCTAAGCAATACAATATGGGCATGGGTGTTTTTTCCTCTTCAACTTTAATTTTGTGACCATCATTTTTGACACCATATTGTTAGTACTTCCACCATCAATGATCACTTCACAACACTTATCTTCACATTTTCACCTTGTATGAAACAAGCTCCTTCTTTGATCAGGTTCATTCTCACCACTTAGCAAGACTCTTATGTTAACTATGACCTCTTCTCTTTCAACATCTTTAGAATGTGATGATCTGGCATCTTTATCAACATGTACAACTCTAGCCTGGTCTTCTACTCTTCAATCTATCCTTCCTTGGCATTGGAAACATTCAAATGCTTTATGCCCTTCTTCTTTGTAGTGAAAACATTTCCCATGAAAGCCTCCTCTTCTAGATCCTTGTCATTTTCTTCTTCCTCTCTGATCTCTATTGTTTTGATCATGAAAATGAGTGGAATTATTTCACCTCTAGTTATGACTACTACTTCCAGCCTCATCCTTGTTCTTTTGATCATCATTTTTATCACCATAAGATTGTTTTCCAGATCTTCCACCATGACCTCTACCACTAATTTTTTTATCAAAATTTTTGCTTAGCTTCTCCCCAACTCTTAGGGAAAAATGGTGTGTCTTTTCAATACTAGTCACTTGAACAAGACTCAACTCCTCTTGAATTCTTGGCCTTAATCCATTAAGATAACAAACCACTTTCTCCTTATCATCTTCTACATGATCAATTCTAATGAGAACTCGACAAAACTCTTTGATATACTTTTGAACAAATTTTCCCACTTGCTTCAACCCTTGCATTTTCTTCAATAGATCAAGCTCATAATCCATAGGAATGAACTATCACTTCATTTAAGCTACCATTTGATCCCATCTAATGATTTTATCTTTTCCTCTATTATTTTGATCTAACTGGATCTCTTGCCACTACATCTTTGCATGACCCTTCAGTTTGGATTTCACAAATTTGACCCTATTCCAATTTTCAGTATCTTCATATTCAAAGTACTCTTCCAATTCATTGATCTAGTCAATTAATTCCTCTAGGTTGATATTTCTTGAAAATGTGGGAGCACCAAACTTAGGTTTTCTTCTAATATTATAAATGCCCTTAAAAAGCTTTACCTCCTCTAGGTTAAGAACTTCCTCTACTGCGGCTTGGTCTTCATTTCCTTCATCTTCTCTTTCATCCTTTCTTTCATCATCTCCTACGTCAAGATTCATTCTTATGTCCATATTTCTTACAATGCTTACATTTTCCTCTAGAGGGTTCTAAAATCCTCAGGTGTAACACCTTCGACCCTTCCACCACACTCTCTTCGTGGGGGCATTTTTGCACTTCCATTAAAACCCTAGTGCAAACTGCCTCACAATCGACGATCGGTCTACATGATCAGCCCAAATGAAAATCTTGGTGTGAACTGCCTCACAATCGATGATCTGTCCACACACTTAGGAACTCCAACTCTAATACCACTTGATGAAGGTTGCTCCCCTTAATACCATTAACAAAGAAACAACAACAATTATGAGAGAAAAATATGGGCTTCTTATTATCACTGCAAATGTAAAATTATAGAATTTAGAATTACAAAATGCTAACCCACATGGGCATCTTCATTACAGTAATCTGCAAGAAAAAGCTCTAAACTATCACCTAAAGCTGTCCTACATAATGTTTGGGCCTTTCTTAAATAGGAAATTTTATGCCACTCGGGAAGGCTCTAGACACTCAAACTTAATACCTAGGGCTGACAGACCCTAACAATTCATAAAGAGTTTGCCAAATACACTTTTGACATTTATTTTAGAAGTTTCATATAGCCCAACTTTGGAAGACTGTAACTCTCAAACTATTGCTCCGATTGGCTATTATAACCACTTTTGTAAACCTTAGCTCTTGATCTATAGACTTAGATCTGTGCAAGTGCCCATGCATCGAGTTTTTGGGCCTCATCTGAGGACTCTAAGGCCTTCAAATATGAGCTTAAATTTTGTATACCCAAATTACACACCAAAAATTTGTAATAAATTTACAAATACATATAATCTAGCCATGAAACTCCATTGACGAATTGATATAACTAAAATGAAACTTCACTGCCTAAATTAAAACATTTCAGAGATCATACGACTGACCTAGTAAGTAGAAAACCTACATAGACAATATAGACAACCCTTATTGAAACAACTAAAAGGAAGTATTTTTGGGTGATAAAAGATTGCTCTTATACCTATGATGCTTCTGCATCACATTTAGTTTTATAAAGGTATATAATGATAAATGGCATGTAGGGCTTACAATTAGGGTTAGAGTGAGAAATGTGATATGAGTAATAAATTTTATGTGTAGAGCTTACAAATGGTGTTACAGTTATTGAAATAATAGTCACACTTGCAATAACTATTATGATATGGATTATAACTATGGTCACAACTATGATTTGGGTTTTAAACATGTCTTGAATACTGAAAATAATTTAATACATTTTATTTCATTCATGAAATAGAAATTCTAAGTCCCAACACAAGTATTTAGATGATGTAAAAAAATGGAATGAGAAGGTAAGAAATAACTATATAGAAAATGTTTATATGTAATGATTTGAGAACATTAGATGTTAATATGACTTCTATTTCAATGATTAAGAATTGTATTCAATAACTATTCTTACGATGAAGGATATCATGTAGCATGTTACAATTTTGAATTAATCTTAGTAAAATAAGGGTTCCACTTAAAATAAAAATGTTTCTTAGAATTAGCATATGACATTTATACTAAATTTAGTTTATAACATATATGTGCAAATTCTTTTGTAACTATTCTTTCACATTGAATATAGCAATATCCATTGAAGACATCCTTTGTAAAATAATTTTCTTATTTTTTCATAAAAGTTACATAGAACATTAGAGAAATATAACCCCCAATACAAATAATTAGACAAATAAAAAGTCTAAAATAGAAGAGAAGAATGAATTGTATACAAAATATTTCTTTATAATGGTGTAAACACATGACATATTCTTGAATGATTAAGTTTATCTTGCAACCTTTATTTGAGTAGTGATCATGAAAGACTTCTTTCATCATCAAGGAAAATGCATCTAGTTTTGCAAATGTATCACAAAAAATTTACAACATCTTCCATGTACATTATTTCTAGTTCCTCAACATAGTCAACTAACCGTGTTATGTTCTTGACATCTTTAATTATAGATGTACATGACTCTTTAATTATTCACAAACACTTTTCAAAATAGCCTCAAAGTAATCATTTGATGCCACTATATGTAGGGCCCATTTTTTGTTGCACCAAAAACCATGACTGTTAGTGAACATGGAACACCACATAATTAACCACCTGTGGGTAGGGGAGCGCATCGCATCACCCAAAAATCTCCCCCTCGACAAACATACTAGGTGCTTATGCGGGTTGGGAAGGCACCAGAGAGATTTGAACCCATGACTAGGCCAAAACTAGGCTCTGATGCCGATTGTTGGGCCCATTTTCTGTTGCACCAAAAACCATGACTATTAGTGAACATGGAACACCACATAATTAACCACCTGTGGGCAGGGGAGCGTGTCGCATCACCCAACACTATAGCACTCAAGTTGGTATCAATAATATTTGACTCTCTATCAAAAGCATCCATGAATCAAATAGTTGTAATCACCTAAAAATGGTCATCTAGACTATTAGCCCCCTTCTCAACATTTTGGCTAATTTAATTTAATCACTTACCCAGGCCAAATTGCTCATAATCAATTTATTTCATTATAACCTATAGTTTGACTATGCTATCCTAAGTTCATTATTTGATTAAAAGAACATGTCCCCTTTTAATTAAATAAAATACCCCATTCTTCTAACCCACTTAAAGTGCACACATAAAGTCCTTTTTCTATTTTGCAACTAAAAGAAAAGGCTTTGCGACTTTTGTCTTATATGACAAGTCAACTTATATTCTATTGGTTGACTTGTGTGTGCACATGGATCACTCCTCTTTTCAAATTCCACCGTTGATCATCCACCATCTTCATCTTGATCTCTACCATCCATATGACTTTAAAAGGGAGAGAGCTTTCCCCTTCAAAGCATCCGATCCTCATTTTGAATATTGTTATGCTGCAGGAACAACCCAAGTGGGGACAAGCCGATTACCTGGCTCTTCCAACCCACTATAAACTCAAGGCTACCAAGGACACAAAACTTTGGTAGATGTAGTGTTTGTCTTCGCCTAGTGTGATCGCTTATGGGATTTTGACCATAGGGAGATCACTAGGCAAGAATGCTTAAGCTACTCTTGTGGTTGCGAGATTGGTTACTCATCGCAAGGTGAGGTGTCCTGTAATGGGAGCAAGAGGAACACTATGAATGGAAGCCCTATCTAAACACCCTAAGTTAGTAACTACCTTTTTTAGCCGCTCAACTTCTTGGTGCAAGGATCGATCCTAGTGGACTACCTGGATCACCCCAAGATTTTACTCACCATCTGTGTTCCCTTGGTTATGCTTATGAAATTTCCATGACAAAGCCAATATCTCTTGTGGGAAACCACTTGGTGTGAGGCAAAGGAGCATCAAGTGTGGGCCAAGTTGTTGAGTAATGAACCATGCCCTTTAGGTAGATATTGCTTGATGTGTTCTCGAATGTGCTAGACCTGTGGAAATATTTGGAACATACACATGATGATAGTTATACGGCTTGCTTTTAAGACCTCACATATGCTTTTATCATGCAAGGTTGCTTTGTCCCTTGCTTGATTGTTTGAAGACTACTCCATGTGTCACTATCTTGCTTGGAAATAAATTATTTTTGAAGATAAAACTTTCTATGCTATCAACTATTGTCAAACTTTTTCAACCAAGTCAAAACATCAAGTCTTAACATTTTTTCTTGTGTTTCTTGCTAAGGGGAGTCTGGTCATTTGACTTTAATTTGCTATGTCTCTAGTTCTTGAACATGCTTAAAGTGACTCTTTGGTCATGGTGCTCTTGGTCTTTCTATATTCATGGTCTATGTCCACTTGCTAGTTATATTTTTGCTGAAATGGTTGCCTTGATTTCTTGACTACACTCTTGGGTTGGAGAGCTGTTCACTTGTCACTCTGCTTGCTCTATCTATTTGGCTATTTGGGCATCTTGCCTAGCTATTGACTTGAGTCATTCATGTCGTAAGTTTCTTGGACATATTGTTTGAAAAGTCACTTTAATCTCTCTCTACTATCTTGGCAAGTGAAAACTCTACCTCCTATAGTTTCAACATCAAGTTATCTTCTAGGCTCTTTTATGATTGGCTTTGCATCTAATCCTATGGGATCTAAACCTTGTGCTACCAAACTTCAACCAAATCTAGATGATCATGATATCCTCCATGTCACTAAAGAGTTTCAAGATCTATATGCACAATACAAAGAACTAGAAGAGACAAATGATCTTTCTTACCTTCATCTCTCTAAGCGCATGACAAAAATGAAGTCTAAACTTGAGAAAAGGTTAGAGGAGAAGATTGCATCATTACATGAATCTTCCTTAAGGTCTTTGAATGCATGTGATCACCTTCTTTGAGGTCATCCTCTTCTTCTAGGTCTACATGCTTTACTTCAAGACATCAAATGTCTTCATCTTCTAGATCTAAAGACCTCTTTAGAGAACAAGCAAGTGATACCTCCTTTGAGCCTATGCCAAAATTTCATGATGGACCTATCTTTGACGAAGATAATGATGAAGACATGAATGCATGCTATTCACTTGAGAAACAACAAGAAGATCCTAGACATATTTTTGAGAGGACTTTTACTCCCTTGGAACATTCTTATGATGACATTTTGCAAACACTTCTTGAAACTAAGCTCATCATGTTGCCTAAGTCTAGCTCCTATAGAAATCCTTTCTTGGATGCTTATTGTGCCTATCATCAATCTAATGACCATGCTACTTCTAATTGTATAGAGCTGAAACATAAAATCCAAGATCTCATTGATCATGAGATTGTTGATCTTGGAATCTCTAGTGACTCATGTGCTGAGGATACTTCTCTTGAGCAAGATTACATTGATGAACCTATGTCTAGTAGTGGCTCCATTACGTCCTCCACTTCTTCCAACACTCATGCATCTCCCAACATTTCAAAGCTTTCCAACATGCCTCCATCAAATAAAGAACCTAATGCTTTCCACATTGACTACGTGTATCCTCAAGGGCTACCTCTAAAAGAAACTCAAGCTAACCTTCACTTGGTTGCAAACCTTTTCCATGCTACTAATCCTAAACATCCTCAACCTTCATGCACTACTATGCCTAATCCAAACACTACTCCATTCACTCTTCATTCTTCCTTGTCCTTAGAAGTGGCTCCATGTCAAGAGGACTCTCAAAAAGAAAAAGCTATAAATGTCAAGAAAGATCAAGATCAAGCACCCTTTCATCTCTTTCAAGATTTTTCCCCTCCATATCCTATATCTTGTCCACCTCCTAAGTATGATGAAGATACCACTTCCATTATCTCCCTTGAGCTTACTAAAAATTATGAGAAAAGTTCTCTTCATATGCTATCCAAAGCTACTTGTCAAGATCAAAGCATCCCCTCATGTTCTACTTCTCCACATCCACTTCAAAATTGTGCTCAAGCTTCAAGTGCTTCTATTAAAAATTTTGTTCCTATCAAAGGTACTCATGAGTCTATTGATGGCTTTGACCATGTTGCTCACTCTAAAGATGTTGATATCCCTTCCCACTATCCATTTGCATCTTCTAAATCTATCCTTGGTCCTTATCCATCAAAGCTAAAGCCTTTAAACCTTCCATCTATATTGGGACCTTATGTTCGTTCATCTCCTACACTTTCCACTCCTAGCTCTCCCATCATACCTCAAGATCAACAAAGACACTCATCCCTGATGACTTTTCACCCATCTATCCATCTAAACCAGTCATATCAGCCTTATTCATCCACAAATCCCAATTCCTTTGGAAGTGAGAATAAACATAAGAATCCATTGAAAAATAAAGATCACTATGTCCCATCTAATCGACATGTGAATGCTAAGAAGGAGAATTCACAAAAGAGACTACAAAGGTCAACTATTAAGAGAGCTAAATCAGAGCAAATGTGGGTTCCTAAACCCATTATTGAAGAAATGTGTTTTGAAGTATAGAAAGGAAAATCTAAAGCTATATGGATTCCCAAGTCTCTTTTAAAAGAATTGAATATTGAATTTACTTCAATATTGACATTCAAGCTTCCAAAGGCTTCCATTCCATCTTCTTCCAAAAATCTTCCTAAAAATATTCCAAAGCCTTCCACTCCACTTTTTTCCAAATCTCTTCTACCGCCTCATACATCTAAATCTCAATCTATTTCATCCATGATTCCTCCATTGTTCCAATACCCTTCAAGGTGTGTGTCAATGTTGATCTTGTCCAATATTTCAACTACCCTCATGAAATCCTATAAAGCTTACACTTACTTTCTATACATGAACTCTTATCCTCAATATATTCTTCCTACTACCATTTCTCTTTCATCACCCTATCAACATCTTTGAGCATACCTTTCTATGGTCTTGTTTTATCATGACTTATCTTTTCTATAAGAGCACTATCTACATTCAAACAACTTGAGCTCTTTCTAAAAATTCAAAAAGAAAAAGAAAAAGAAAAATAGAAAAAATGAAAAAAATGAAAATGTGCCTTGGTGAAAACCACTTATTGTGCCACCTTGGTAGCAAAAGTAAAGAGAAATAAATTTATCCTATGGTGAAAACTACTTCTTGTGGCACCTTGGATAAGTACCATGATGAAAACTTGGCAAATAGGCATCATGCATAATTCTTCCATCATCCATCTATTCCCTCTTCTCTCTTTGATCTTGACAATGTTGAGCTATCTTTGCATATTGGCTATCTATCCATGAGATTATCTATTTGTGCTTTATCATTCCCTCATAGCCTCCATCTTGAGCTTTATTTTTATTGCTCTATCCCATTACTATACTATCTAGTTGACCCCTTGGTCTTGATCATAATAAATGAACATGGTTCTCATAGGTCTCTTGACATGGCTACTCTTTTGAACTACACACTTCATCCTATCTCACTTGTTGGCTTCATTGCTTATCCTACATGCTATCTTTCTCATTAATTCCATTGCTTATCCAAAATATGCTTCATATGACTATTTCACCTCTTTCCCTAGCTTGGGTACTCTTGAGGAGTTAGTCCTTGAGGATCACTTTCACTTGCTTCATACTCTTTTTTCATCCATCTTTGCTTATCCACTGTGTCCTATACCTTGCTAGACATTAGGAGAAAATGATGTGATCTCGCTCGAGAACTAGTAATCTCTTAAAACCTTCTAAAAATTCCAAAAAATCATATATGATCCTAAAAAAATTCTAAAAATAAGAAAAATGTCCTAAAAAAAATATCTTAGTGAAAACCTAGCAATAGGCACTTTGATGTATCACCAAAAAAAAATCAAAAATAAAAAAATACAAAAAAATTGAAAAAAGTCCTGAAAAAATCTGTCAAGTGGTGAAAACCTGGAAACAGGCGCTACTTAAAATCCTTGCACCTATGTCTATCAGTCTCAATCATCCACTTTGCTACACATTTCCTGTCTTGGAATTGTTTCTTGTCCTCATCTCGAGGGCATAGCTACTTAGCCTATTGAGGTATTCTTGTGCATTAGGGTTTCTTTGACAACTTACAAAACAATGTTTCTCAAAACTTCCCCCACTTTGACATCAAGTGTTTTTTTTAACACTTTACAGATAGTTTACCTACAGTCTCCAATGTCGCGATATTTCTCACTATCAGAATCAAGTCTTGAAGAAATGGCCAAGTGACTTGCACACACAGACTTTAACACTTAAATGACTGAGCTATGCTGATCTTTATCTACTTTGTGTGCTGTCTATGATGATTTCTTTGCCATGTGTTCCCTCCCTAATAGTCTTTCAAGGATGTCATTGACTAGAAGACTGGGGGCATGGGACATGTTTTTTTGATTTCTGCTTGTGGGTATACTTTTGTTTTTCTATAGTGTTGTAAGCATTTATGCTGGTCCTATTCAACACGTTGACTTACAAATGTATCATCCTCGACTATTTTACAAGATCGCACTTAGGGTTTATCCTGGCGCTTATGCCTTGATATAGGTGTAATCTTGCTAAATTAAGCTTAGGGAATCTAATCATGTAGTTATCTTGACTTACATGTCTCTGATGCTTAGATTGGATTTCCACATACCTATCTAATATCGATCATATTCATATCCTCATAGTTATACTAGTGATGGTTGTATGATCTCATGATGTCCCTAATAAATGCTCAATGATGAAATTAAGAGTCTAAATGTTATGCGCTTCTTGCTGGTAAACCACTTTGCATATTAGCTTGCATTTTAGGTTCATTTTCTAGATTAGTCTTACATTCTTGCATATGGGGAGAGCTCTCTCTTCATCTTTTTTGTGGACATATCAGCTAACTCCTTTCATATATTTCTTTACTTTCTTCTTGTTCATGTCTTTTCACCTTCTTAATCTTTCACTTCATCTCTTTCTATCTTATCATCACATTATATAAAGTTTTGACCTCTTAAATAATTTCAACGTCCTGGATTCATTTTCAGGATCAAAATCCAAATTCAAGTTCATCTTGATGGTCAAAATTGTCTTTTAAAATTTTACTTTCTTCTGAGCAGTTAGTTGACCTTTTGAGGTCCAATCTTTGAATCATTGCTAGGGCATCTTCATTTCTTCATGTCTTCATCATTTCTATGCTTCATATCTACTTCTAGTCACCTTTTCACATCTAAATCATCTTTCTACTAGATTTGACCTAATTTTACACTGTGTCCTTCATGGTCAACTCTAAGTCAAACTGGGGCATTTAATCACTTTCTTATAGTCATTCTTGGGTTCTAATAATTTATCTATCATATCAGACATTTCTATATCTCGATTTTCTCATGTCTAGCTAGTTTCTGCTTCCTCTTACCTCATTTCAATTTCGATCCTGAGGTGGCAGAAATACTCTATTGCTGATTGTTACAACTATCTATTTCTTAGGAGCATTTGTTTGACCTTATCACTTGCTCTCGATCTATTTGCTTTGCTAGGTGTTAGAATTCTTTTCGGATCCTAACATCATCTTCCTAGTGTTCAGTACTACCGCTATCAGGCTTTGCATTCAGGACTTGCTATCTATTTCTGCATTTCATTCTTTGGAATCAAACATCTATATCTACCACTACCTACTTGGCTTTGATCTTCTTTGACATAATGTGTTCCCAGATCGATCACGCATTAGTCAAAGAGGGGCAAATGTAATCACCTAAAAATAGTCATCTAGACTATTAGCCCCCTTCTCAACATTTTGGCTAATTTAATTTAATCACTTACCTAGGCCAAATTGCTAATAATCAATTTATTTGATTATAACCTATAGTTTGACTATGCTATCCTAAGTTCATTATTTGATTAAAAGAACATGTCCCCTTTTAATTAAATAAAACACCCCATTCTTCTAACCCGCTTAAAGTGCACACATAAAGTCCTTTTTCTATTTTACAATTAAAAGAAAAGGCTTGTGAGACTTTTGTCTTATGTGACAAGTCAACTTATATTCTATTGGTTGACTTGTGTGTGCACATGGATCACACCTACTTTTGAATTCCACCGTTGATCATCCACCATCTTCATCTTGATCTCTACCGTCCGTACAACTTTAAAAGAGAGAGAGCTTTCCCCCTCAAAGGATCAATCCATCTTTTGAATATTGTTATGCTGTAGGTTTTCTAACAGGTTTCTTGGGAGCTTTGCGAAGAACTTCTCACTCCTTGTCTACATTCTCTCATTCCATCATATTAACATAGGATCATATGGCATTCTTAGCATAGTTGCATGTTAGTTTAATTTTCATTCTTGCAATAATCTCACGTAGCTTAATATTTGGTCTTGTAACACTCTAATCCATGCTTTGAATAGCTGCACTTTTCATATTCATTCTAGTTTAATCTTTAGTTGCATTGCATTCTTGAGGAATTCCTTGAGATATTTGTATTCTTGCATCTTGTCTTTGGAACCTCCCATTGCATGGTTTACTAGCAAGAAGAGTATCTCTAAGGCTCATCTGAGAGCCTTCTTATTCTTGAAATATACTCTCTTGCACTCCATGGATAGGGAGCTCTAAGCTGGCATCCAAACATTTCAAACTCATGGAATTGTTTGGATAGAAGGGTTTAGAGTGGGACACTTTCGAGTGTACAATAGTAACCTACCAAGCTATAAAGAAACTTCAATATATATCTATATATATGTATGTATGTATGTATGTATGTATGCATGCATGTATGTATGTGTAATCAGAATAATAAAAAGTATTAGTAATCATCATAAATGAATTAAACTAAATAATGATCATAATAAGATAGTAACTTAGTACTATGAAATGCCAACAAATCCTTTTAACCAACTACAACAACATAAAATGAAAAAATTAACCACACAAAATAGTATTTTTGAGCCTTACATGTTTCTCATATTGGAATAGAATACATTAATGAATTTTTTTCAAATTAATCAAAATATAGTTGTTGAAGGATAATATTATTTTGATTATTCATGTACATTGAAGAAAAGGTAATATAACTCATCACATAAGAATAATTGGTCTAATTTTTTGACAAAAAGTAAGAGAAAAGTCAATATTTTATTTCTCAATATCAAATTATACAAATACATCGCTATAGTGCATTCTACAGTTGTAGAACTCACACTTTTAACACCCAACTACATATTTTTGTTGGATGGATGGTTATTCCTCTCACTTGGTTGGAAATGACCTTGTTGTCAATCATGTGTGTCTTTATTAAGAACATGAAAGGGGTTGTTTAAAAGTTATGTGATGTTTGTTTCTTGATATGTTTATTTCATCTCTATTTTATATCTGCAATAGTTCAACTAGTACTCGTTCCATTCTCCTAGTGTAACACCCTACCTAAGAACCCATGAGAAAACAAACTAGCTAGACAAAGTTGATCTACAATAATATTTTTTTGTTCACACTATACTTACATAGCATACTATTAATTCAAAAGTAAAGACAATTTATAATTTTTTTAACTCCTTATTAAACATTAAATAAGATTACCATATTCTATCTAACATTCTTAAATTTTCCCAAGACATAGTTACTTCAAGAACCCTAATTATACTATTGAGTTGTCAAAATCAAAATCAACACTTTGAGATTCTATTAGCTCTATATCATAGAATATGTGAAGGCAAGATATTATACAATTTAATATAGCCAAGAGATAATAATCATTTTATATATGAGTACCACTTCCTTTTTTATTTCAACCACAATGTCCAATACTTGTAACTATACACAAATCTCAACAACTAGGTACAAACATTAGATACATTAATATAAATAAACACTTTATTGAAATCTTAGCTATATGACTCATTATTAAAAAGAGTAAGACAAATACACTCAAATAATTGGCAAACCATATAGGACTATACCTAAGCTTTGGGGGCTCATCATTGATGGTCTTGCCTATGTTCACACTTAGAGACTTCATAGTTCAACTCTTCAAGCTTCAAACTAACTATTTATATAATCAAAGAAAATTGACATAGAAATCCCATCGAGAATGGAACAAATAAGTTCACTAGAATGACGAACAAAATACCACAAGATAATCTTGAACAAACATCCTATACCATAGGCAACCGGAAAGGATAATTCAAGGGATTCTTAAGATACATGTAGGAGGGTGTCATTACATAGCCTTGTCACTATCCTAGGTTATCTTGGACTGGTCACCACCTCTAGACCCAAAACCCTAGTTCAAGACTTGTGTAGAACCAACTTTCCTCACGAGGACAAGGAAGTTGATCTACCAAATCTTTACCATATAAGTATCCAAACTAGCAGTAGGCACTTCTCTGACCCATCCTTAGTCTATACAAGCATAGAAGGCCATAGGAAAGGCTTCATAAGTATCTTTATTAATGTTTATCCCAACACAAAATATTTAATTAAGTTTCCACTTGATTAGAACTCTACAATGGGTTATCCTAGATTGGCCACTTTGGGCCCTAACCCCCATTGCAAGACTCTCCCAAAAATTCTCCTAGGAAACCCTCCTATTCCCCAAAAATAATCCAAAAGAGAAGAAAAAATAACAATAAATAAAATCCTCAAACCTCACCAACACCAAAGAGCCATAACATAGAGTTGGAGCATAGAAACACTAAATTACCTTTAGGATCCATATCCATGTATCATCATAATCAAGGGAACACCAAGTTCAAGCTACAAAGTATTCAAAAATGACAATCTCATAAGAACCTCTCAAGATTCCAAAACATAAACCATGAATCAAAAGCATAATATATGTGTTTGTACCATTTGGATCAAATAATTAAAGAGAAATGTAGATTTATCATCAAATAAGTTGTAATGCCCTGCCAGGGGACCCAAAAGAAATTAACCTAAAGTTTCACTAAGTTTTTCAAACATTTTTTTTGAAAGATAATAAACAACATATATAATATAGTGAAAGCAATAACATAAACATATACATAAGCAACACATAACATATTAAATCTCTTAAGAGTCCCATGATGTTGAATCACATTTAAATTTAATTAATACTAAAACTAATATATAACAAAATCCACATCATGGAATAATCAAAAGTATGAATCCATTAAAATAAATACACAATTACATAAGTTGTCACTTGGCATAACCAGAATGCATAACCATCCACTATACAAGTTGTAGGGTATGAAAAGCTCAAATAATATACAACATATATAAAATACATCATCTCATAAGATCTATGATAAATCAAGTAAAATATAACAAGATATAACCATCAAATAGAAATATAAGATTAGAAAGAAAGGATCAACTACATAGTTACAACCAGTAACGACATCCAACGATTAGATCTCAATGGTATAAGAAAAATGGACTACCACCCAACTTCATGGAACCTAAATGGCCCACTCCCACTATGCTGAGAAGATAAACTCAAGTGGCACATAGATATCTAAATGCAAGTCATAACCAACATCTAGGTAAAGAAAATACCTAAAACCAAACTATCTCAAATAGTATCAAGACACATAGGAAATCTACTATGTAAGTGGGCAAGTGTCATCACATGAGCCAACTCTAAGGTTACCCTAGCATCCTCTTTGGACTCCAGCTCCCTAGTGTCTTTGTGCAGTACTAGTATCCTTTTGTACAAATAAGACATACTAATGGAGCAAGGTCGCAACCAAGCATCCTCTCTACTCCCATCCTAGCCTGTACTAGCACTTGATACATGGGCAAAGAAAAATAATGACTCTTATTAATTCATTTTGAAAACCCATTTAATAAAATGTTATCACTTATTTAAAAAAACTTATAATGGGTTAGTCAGGGAGCCACTTTGGGATCTAACCCCATTGTAAGCCACTTCCTAATGTACACATAAATTACCTATCCTAGGATCACAAAAGTAAAACTCAAAAAATCATAGTTTTCATCTCAACCCTTTACAAGTGTCTAGAAAGCATCAAAAGAAAAATCATAATATCACCTCAGTCATATACAAGCAACTGGAAAGCACCAAAAAGTAAAGCCCCAAAAATCACCTCAACCCTTTACAAGCAATAGGAAAGCACCTAAAGACAAATCATAACATTCACCTCGATCCTACGTGTTAGGATAAACCACAGACAGAAATAAAAACTACATGCAAATATAACCAATAATAGAAAAATAATAGATCACACAGAAATGAACACAAGGCACCAAGATTTAATGTGGTTCACCCAATCCTTGGGCTACGTCCACCAAACAACAAGTACGATCTTATTAAAATCTAGTAATTACAACCTGATTACAGTTCGTAATCCCTTACAGCTCAATACCACTGCAAGAAGCAATTTTGTATCACAACATAATGAAAATACCCAACCCTAAACCCTTTTATACAAGTATTAAAGCACTTTAGGGTTATAACATTTCGGCCATAAATTAGCCATAACTTTAGTGGTGAATCTATGAATAGTACAATTTTTTTTTCGGGGCGATGCCCTGAACCCCACTAATTATGGAGTATGTACAGTACTTTCCTAATCAGTCACAATAATCTAACAATCTCCCACTTGGGGACTGATCAGGCTCCACACTAAACAACAATCTCCTACTTGGAGACTGATCCTGTAGCAATACCACTACCACATGGGGCTCCCATTGGATCAAACCACCTCGAACTCCGTTGTTCTTTTATTTATGGTCAGTCTAGAAGACCAACCAAAGCTGAAGAGGAGTTCAACTTCTCCCTTGTTACAACCTTTGTCAACATATTTGTTGGATTGTCATTTGTATGTATCTTCTCCAACTTTAACTGTCCATCCTCAAAACTAACCGAATGAAATGGTACCGCAACTGTATGTGTTTGGTCTTAGAATGCAAAGCTGAATTCTTTGCAAGATGAATGGCACTCTGACTATCTGTGAACAAATAATTATCCTTTTGAGGATGTCCCAATTCTTCCAAGAAGAACTAAAGCCATATCATCTCCTTGGCTACCTCTGTAGCAGTAACATACTCTACCTCTGTAGTGGATAGAGCATTAATCTTCTATAACCTATAAACCCAGCTCACGACTGCCCCACCAACAGTAAAGACATAACATGTAGTACTTCACCTGGTATCAATATCCCCTGCCAAATCTGAGTCAACATAGCCTTGCAAATCAGTAGTAGAGCCCCCAAAGTGTAAACACTTATTGGATGTTCCTCTCAAATATTTGAGAATCCACTTGACAGCATTCCAATGCTCAAATCCTGGACAACTCATATACCTGCTAATGACTCCCACTACATGTGCAATATCTAGCCTAGTGCATACCATAGCATACATCAAGCTTCCTATAGCTAAAGCATAGGGTACCTTGGACATCTTATCCTCCTCTTCCTATGTCTTAGGACACATCTCCTTAGTCAACTTCAAATGACTAGGTAAAGGTGTGCTGACAGCTTTAGCATTCTCCATAGAGAAACATTGCAACACCTTCTCAACATAATCAGCCTGAGATAGCGTTAATGTTCTATTCTTCCTATCTTTGCAAATCTTCATACCAAGGATTTTTTTTGCTACCCCCAAATCCTTCATAACAAATGCATGTGCTAACTGGCATTTTAGTCCCTTAATATGATCCATGTTAGACCTAGCTACAAGAATATCATCAACATATAAACATAAAATAATGTAGCTATCATCATCCAACCTCTTAAAATAAATAAAATAATCTGAATGACACCTGTTATAGCCATGCTCATGCATAAACTTGTCAAATTTCAGATACCATTGCTGATTGCTTGCTTCAAGCCATATAAACTTTTCTTCAATTTGCACACTAAGTTCTACTTACCTTTGACCTCAAATCCCCGTGGCTGAGTCATATATATTTCTTCATCCCAATCACCATGAAGGAAGGCTATTTTAACATCCAGCTACTCTAAATGCAAATCTTCAGTAGCCACAAGACTTAAAACAGTACAGATAGAAGTCATTTTAACAACAGGAGAAAATATCTCATCAAAATCAATTCCCTTTTTCTGTGCAAATCCTTTTACAACTAACTTGGCCTTAAATTTTTTCTTACCTCCTTCCTCTTCTTTCAACTTGTAAACCCACTTATTTTGTAAAGCCTTTTTACCTGCAAGCAACTTGCACAAATCCCATGTCTTATTCTTCAACAAAGAGTCCATTTCATCTTTCATTGCAAACTCCCACTGAATTTTAGTATCCACCTGCACAGCTTCATCATAACTTTCAGGTTCCCCAACATCAGTAAGTAAAATAGAATACAAACAGGGAGAAAATCTTTGTGGAAGTCTAATTTTCCTCGTTGACCATCTAACATTCACTAGTGTGTGTGGTATTTGTTGTTGCAGTTGTTGCACATCATGAGGAATGGCTGGAACATCAGCTTTTGGTGTATCATCTAGCACTACATAATCATCTTCTTTCTTCTCATGTTGCTGCAACAGATCTTTGTACAACACTTTCTCATTGAATATGACATCCCGACTTCTTACAATTTTATGATTTTCAAAATCCCAAAGCCTATAACCAAATTCATTAATGCCATATCCAAAAAAGACACATTTCTTTGATTTAGCTTCTAGCTTGGTTCTATTTTTAGAGTCTATATGAGCAAAAGCTTCATAACCGAAGGGCTTGAGAAAAGAATAACTCACCTTCTTACCAGTCCATGCCTCCTCTGGAATACCACATCCCAAAGAAGTAGAGGGACCTCTATTAATCAAATATACTACAGTATTGACAACCTCTGCCCACATGTGTAAGGGCAACTCAAAATTGAACCTCATGCTCCTTACATGCTCCATTATAGTCCTGTTCATGCGTTCAGCCACTCCATTTTCCTGTGGAGTCCTTGGGACAGTTTTCTATCTACATATACCATTAGTGGAGCAATAATATTCAAATTCATGATTGCAATACTCACCACCATTATCAAATCAGAGACATTTTAATTTCTTACCAGTCTCATTTTCAACCAAGCATTTCCATTTCTTAAAAGTTTGAAATACATCAGATTTTTGTCTAAGGAAATAAACCCATACTTTTCTAGTTGCATCATCAATAAATGTAACATAATAATGAGAGCCACCAAGGGAAGATACCTAAGCTAGTCCCCATACATCTGTATGCACAAGCTCTAATTTCTCCTTTTTGTTTTCCTTCCCAGTCTTTACAAAACTCACTCTCTTTTGTTTTCCATGCACACAACTTTCACAGAAATCCACATTAACACATTTCAGACCTGGTAAAACTTTTTTTGAATGAAGTAATTTCATACCTTTCTCACTCATGTGACCAAGTTTGTTGTGCTACAACGCTGTATCAGAATCTACAACAACTATTTGTTCTCTTTACTCAACTGCAACAATTGTTCCTGAACATTCATTTTTCTTTGAAACAATCAAAGTAGAAGGAACAATATGACATGTACAAAGATATAAGGTGCCTACTTTCTCACCTTTTTCTAATACAAGGGAACCTTTTGAAACCTTCCAATTTTTATCATTAAAAGTAACTACAGAACCCTCATCACTGAGTTGCCCCGCTGAAATTAAAATCCTACTCAGTCTTGGAACATGTCTTACCTCATGTAGTAGCCAATGATTCCCATTCTGCAACCTAATCTTAATTTTTTCCTTTCCAACAATCTGATAGGGTTCATTATCCCCCAAATAAACAAGCCCAAAATCTTCTTGGACATAATCAATGAAATAACCTCTATGAGGTGTAGCATGAAATGAAGCACCAGAATCTAAAACCCATGAATCATCAACAGTTTCTCAAGATAGAAGCAAAGCATCCTCTTTGGATTTTTTACGTACCACATTTGCCTCCTTGTCTCCATCTGATTTATCTCCTTCATTTTTCTTTCGATTTCAGCAATCTTTCTTTT
Source organism: Cupressus sempervirens (assembly GCA_028749045.1). Lineage (NCBI taxonomy): Eukaryota > Viridiplantae > Streptophyta > Pinopsida > Cupressales > Cupressaceae > Cupressus > Cupressus sempervirens. The sequence goes on from CM053787.1 coordinate 133,232,274, forward strand.
TATGACCTGGTTTCCCACAGTACCAACAATCGTTCGGTCCTCTCGATTGAGACCTCTTCCCCTTTGAATTTCCTCTTGATTTTTCATGATTTCTAGAGTTAGTTCCTCTCTCAGTCATTTTGACCCTACTTTGTGCATTCAAAGCACTTCTTGATGTAGATCCACCTGAGGATTTCCACGAGTTTCCTCACTCAAAACAACATCGATCACATCTTCACATTTTAGGGTACTAGATCTAGGAACAAAATTACTCACAACCATTACCAAGCCATTCCAACTTTCAGGCAAAGAACACAAAATCAAGAGAGCCCTAATTTCTTCATCAAAATTGATACACACAGAAGATAATTGACTAGTAATTGTATTAAACTCATTTAAATGATCTACAATAGATCCACCTTCTGCCATTTTTATATTAAATACACGCTTCATGAGAAATACCTTGTTAGAAGCGAAGGGCTTTTCATACTGTGTCACTAGGGTTTTCATCAACTCTTTTGTCGTCTTCACTTTTATAATATTAAATGCCATTGATGGTGCTAGGCATAACCAAATGCTTCCAAGTGCCTTTCTATCCAAAAGATTCCATTCAACATCTAACATAGATCCCTTATTTTTGGCTTTACCTTCCAACAGCTTCCATAAATCCTTGTGATAAAGATAATCTTCCATTTGCATCTTCCATAATTGGAAGTTCTGCCCATTAAACCTATCAACCCTCAGCTTACCCTCATCTGCCATCACTCCCACTCAACCGTGAGACTTTCCTAAAGAGGATAACTAAAAGACAACCTCGCTCTAATACCACTTGTTAGGATAAATCATAGACAAAATTAAAAACTACATGCAAATATAACCAATAACAGAAAAATAATAGATCACACAAAAACGAACACAAGGCACCAAGATTTAACGTGGTTCACCCAATCCTTGGGCTACGTCCACCAAACAGCAAGTCCAATCTTATTACAATCCAGTAATTACAATTTGATTACAGTCTATAATCCCTTACAGCTCAATACCACTGCAAGAAGCAATTTCACATCACAACATAATGAAAATACCCAACCCTAAACCCTTTTATACAAGTATTATACCGCTTTAGGGTTATAACATGTCGGCCATAAATTAGCCATAACTTTAGAGGAAAATCTACGAATAGTACCAAATTTTTTTTCGAGGCGATGCCTCGAACCCCACTAATTATGGAGTATGTATAGTACTTTCCTGATCAGTCACCATAATCTAACACTATGCAAGCAACTAGAAAGCACCACAAGATAAAACACAATAATCACCTCAGTCCTGAACAAGAAAGTGGAAAGCACTAGAAGATAATTGGTTGAAACCTCCAAGGTCACAACAAGAAAGTCACTAATATCACCTCAATTCTATACAAGCAACTAGAAATCAAAAACACACATTGATCATAACTCATCACATAAACATGTGACACATTACCATGGTTAGGTATAAAAGATTGTATACACAACATTATCAAAGAACAAAACCACCAAGCCTCTCATAAACATCTTGATTTGGTCAAAGCATTAAGTCAAAACCCAAAACCCACAATAGTAAAACACATATCACATAAAGTACATAGAATGTAACTTTCTCAATTCATTAGGTTTCAAAAACACAAAGGTTCAATTTTCACTTATAGGTTTTCAAGTTTTCATTGTTATTTCCAATTGTCATAAATACTAATTTTTTTCAATTATATAGAAGAAGTAAAATTTCCATAGTATAAAATCACTTATAAGCAAGCTGAACTATTTAATTAAAAAAATCAATTTTTATTCAAGAAATCAATTCCCCCTAATCTACAATTATCAAATTACTTCACAGATATATTTTAATAATAAATTAACTAAAATAGTTCAATTAGATCTTATTAAAATTCAATTCAATACTACATAAAGTTATAATGATAATAATACTCTATCAAATAATTTGTATTAAATTATCAATACATAATTATTAATCTATTAAAAAATATGAATTATTATTGATAAATAATAATATTAATTAAAAAAAAAAACCTTTTTTCTAAACACAACTTACCATGCAATTTAATATCACAAACCCCTAACAAAGGGGAGGCACAAGGCCTATTGCTTTGGTAGCCCATTGCATTGGTAGCGATTGCTGCTTTGGTAGTGTACTGCCATCGCAACCGAGGTGGGGGAAGCTCACAACCCCCTTCTCAATTTTATTTATTTTTATTTTATTTTTAAAAACATAAAACAAAACAATGCCCCTCCTTACAAAATACAATTTCCCAATTTTTTATATATTATATTTTATAGTTTTCAAAGTAATTATAAATTATTGTGGTAATATAGAAACCTAAGATAGACAATTGAAATAAATTAATAATTATGGGTTTTCTTTTCTAACGCCATAACTCGATTTTTAACAATCCATATACGAATCCTCAAATCAACCAACAAGTGTTTTAGAAGGATGAAATTCATTCACAAATGTCTTTGAAAACAAAGAATAGTAGATTCACAAACAAGGATTTCAAAAGGATGAAATTTGTTTATAGCTGATTTCCGAAATGAAGAACAATAAATAAACTAGACAAGGGTTTTAACCCAAAAAGAATTCTAAAATAGATCAATCAATTATGAAGAAGACAAAATAATTTCACAGAAAAAAACTATTGTGCAAGGCTCATAAGGTCCTACCTAGATTTCATACTAAACAATGGATGCACAGGACTCACAAACAATTCTTTTTCTTTCAAAAACCCTTATCTCTGAAATTGACTCCTCCAGACCTCTATGTGGAGAAATGAACTCTAATTTCCTAATAAAGAGCTTTTCCCCAAATTAGGGCTTTGATCTTGTAATCACACAAAATCCCTTTTCCTTAATTACTTTATTATATTTGAATTTTCATTCACCATCTTTATTAATCAATTCCTTTTTTTCTCTTATTAAATTACGAGACGTTTTAAATCAAATATTTATTAATATCTAGAGTTTATTATTAAAATAAAACTCTTAAATAATATTTATTAAATTAAATAAATATAATTACCCCAAAATTTTAACTTTAATTAATTCTTTAAATTTTATTCTTTTATTTAATTAATTTCTCAATAAATTAAATATAATTAAATATTGAATTTTCTTTATAAAATTTTCATTAAATTAAATCATTAAAAACTCTTTTAATTTGATTTAGTTATAACATAAAATCATCACAAACTCTCAAGAATAATATGAAAACTCATTATAAAGTACAAAATGCTACATCAAACTCAAGGTTAAAATCATGAATTTACATCACTTGACGAATTCAGAAGAGTAGACAACTCAGATACTTGTCCTACTTTCTAAGACAATTGGCTTAAGGTTAGGAATTGGACTCAAGAATTATCTCCCCACTTTTATCATTGAGATATTGTTATAGGGCACACTCATCCTGGCAATTCAGGGAATTTGATGCTTGGTACCTACTATCTACATAAAATCCATGCATGTACATACACATATAATCTAAACTAAATAGGAAATGGTGGGAAGTGGTGCATCATATAGATCCTGACTAGCAAGTGACTACGACTCCCTCCCTCAACCACATCAGGAACGTCAATCATAAAGAAAAATAGACAAGTACACCATACACATGCAAGTATGGGGTAAGTAACCATAGAACTGCATATAAATAATCCATCTACTAATCATCATGAAATAACTAAAATCACTAAATGAACATACATATATCATCATTGAAATAATCATGAACACATGAAATAACTAACTTATCAAACATATCAACTAAGTATGAAATAACATCTAATCAAATATGGTAACCAAGTACCGATGATCATAAAATAGGCCTAAAAGAATCCAACAATCCAACATGAAAAGTCAACTAGGTGTAGGCATTACATCCACCCCCCTAGACTTAGGTTTACTCCTGAAAGCCTATAAGAAAGATAAAACTAAAGCACTCATTGTGTGGGTCCCCATTAAACCATTTACTCAAATTGTTCAAGTTTGTAATAGTTATGTATAACAACTTAAGCTTTGTTTCAGTTAACTAGTTATCAACTAGTGGCATTCTAACATACCTAGAGCTCCCAATGTAGAAACTTGGGCTCTAATACCAGATGTAATGCCCTGCTAGGGAGCCCAAATGAAATTAACCTAAAGTTTTACTAAGTTTGTCAAACTTTTTTTTGAAAGATAATAAAGAACAACATATATAATACAATGAAAGCAATAACATACACATATGCATAAGCAACACATAAAAAATTACATCTCTTAAGGGTAAAATGACATTGAATCACATTTAAATTTAATTAATACTAAAACTAATATATAACAAAATCCACATCATGGAATGATCACAAGTACAAATCTATTTAAATAAATATACAATTACATAAGTTGCCAATTGGCATAACCAAAATGCATAATCACCCATTGTACAAGTCACAGGGTATGAAAAGCTCAAAGAATATACAACATATATAAAATGCATCATTTGATAAGAGCTATGATAAATCAAGTATAGTATAACAGGATATAACCATGCAATAAAAATATAAGATCAGAAAGAAAGGATCAACTACACAGGTACAATGAGCAATGACATCCAATAGTCGGATCTCAATGGAATAAGAAAAATGCACTACCAGCTGACCTTATTGAACCTAAATGACCCACTCCCACCACGCTGAGGAGTTAAACTCAAGTCCCATACAAATATCAAAACACAACTCATAACCAACATCTAGGTCAAGGAAATACCTGAAAGAAAACTATCTCAAAGGGTACCAAGACACAAGCATCAATTAATCTCAAAGGAAACAAAGAAACATAGGAAATCTACTATGTAAGTGGGAAAGTATCTTCGCATGAGCCAACTCTAAGGTTACCTTGGCAGCCTCTTTGGACTTCAGCCCCCTAGTGTCTCCATGCAACACCAATATCCTTTCGCACAGACAAGGCATACTAACGAAACAAGGTCACAACCAAGAATATTCTCTACTCCCATCCTAGCTTATACTAGCACTTGAGGCATAGGAAAGGAAAAATAATGACTCTTATTAATTCATTTTAAACACCAATTTAATGAAATGTTATCACTTATTAAGACAACTTACAATGGGTTACCTAGGCAACTACTCTGGGCTTCAGCGTTTATTGAAAGTCGCTTCCCAACATACACATAGATTACCTACCTTAGGCCCATAGAAGTGTAACTCAAAGAATCACAGTTTTCACCTCATCTCTTTACAAGTGATTGAAAAGTATCAAAAGACAAACCATAATATCACCTCAGTTCTATACAAGCAACTGGAAAGCAACAAAAGATAAAACCCCAAAAATCACCCCAATCCTTTACAAGCAACTAGAAAACACCTAAAGAGAAATCACAACATTCACCTCAGTCCTATGCAAGCAACTGGAAACAACCACAAGACAAAACACAATAATCACCTCAGTCCTAAACAAGACACTAAAAAGCACTAGAAGATAACCGATCAAAAGCTCAAAGGTCACAACAAGAAAGTCACCAATACCACCTCAATTCTATACAAGCAATTGGAAAGCACAAACAAGCATTGATCATAACTCATCATAAAAACATGTGACACATTACCATGGTCATTTATAAAAGATCATATACATAACAACATCATAGAACAAAACCTCGAAGCCTCTGGTAAACATCCCGATTTGGTCAAAGCACTAAGTCAAAACCCAAAACCCACAATAGTAAACCACACATCACATAAGTACATACAATGTAACTTTCTCAATTCTTTAGGTTTTGAAAACACAAAGGTTCAATTTTCACCTATAGGTTTTTAGGTTTTCATTCTCATTTCCAATTCTCATAAATACTACATTTTTTTGATTTTATAGAAGAAGTAAAATTTCCATAGTATAAAATCTCTTATAAAAAAACTGATGTATTTAATAAAAAAATTAATTTTTATTAAAGAAATCAATTCCCCCTAATCTTCAATTATCAAATTACTTCACAGTTTTTTTTAATAATAAATAAATTAAAATAATTCAATTAAATGTTATTAAAATTCAATTCAATACTCTATAAAGTTATATTGATAATAACACTCTATAAAATAATTTGTATTAAATTATCAATAAATAATTATTAATCTATTAATAAAATATAAATTATTAATAATAAATAATAATATTTAGTAACATACAAGATTAATAATATTTAATATTCTTAATAAAAAAGATTAACATATAAAATAATATTTAATAACAATAATATTAATTAAAAGTAATAAATTTTTTTATAAAAACTTTTTTTAAAACACAACTTACCATGCGATTTAATATTATAAACCCCTAACAAAGGGGAGGTCATGAGGCCCGTTGCTTTGGCAGCCCACTACCTTAGTAGCGTACGCTGCCTTGGCAGTGGTTGTTGCTTTGGTAATGTGTTGCCATCATAGCTAGGGGGGAGCTCATAGCCCCCTTCTCAATTTTATTTATTTTTATTTTATTTTTAAAAACATAAAACAAAATAGTACCCCTCCTTACAAAATGCAATTTCCCAATTATATATATATATAATATTTTATAGTTATCACAGTAATTATAAATTGTTGTGGTAACGTGTGTGTATATATATCTGATATAGAAATTCGGGATAGACAATTGAAATAAATTAACAATTCTGGGTTTTCTTTTCTAACTCCATAACTCAATTTTTAACAATCCATATACGAATCCTCAAATTAACCAATAAGGGTTTCAAAAGGATGAAATTCATTCACAGAAATCTTCGAAAACAAAGAACAATAGATTCACAAATAAGGATTTCAAAAGGATGAAATTTGGTTACAAATGATTTCTAAAACAAAGAACAATAAATAAACCAGACAAGGGTTTCAACCCAAAAAAGAATTCTGAAATAGATCCATCAATCATGAAGAAGGTGAAATGATTTCATAGATAAAAACTACTACACAAAGCTCATGATATCTTACTCGGATTTGATGCTAAACGACAGATGCAAAAAACTCACAAACAATTCTTTTTCTTTCGAAAACCTTTATCTCTAAAATCGGTTCCTCCAAACCTTTGTGTGGAGAAATGAACTCTAATTTCCTAATAAAGAGCTTTTTCCCAAATAAGGCCTCCGATTGTGCAATCACGTGAATCCTGTTTTCTTTAATTACTTTATTATATTTTAATTTTCATGCACTAACATTTGCAAGTTAATTAAAATAATTTTTATTAATCAATTCATTTTTCTTTCTTATTAAATTACAAGACATTTTAAATCAAATATTTATTAATTTAACTAATAATATTATTTAGAGTTTATTATTAAAATGAAACTCTTAAATACTTATTATTAAATTAAATAAATATAATTACGTAGAGTACCTCTCCAACCTACAATAAATAAACCTCCTTCAACCTATAGAGTTCAAAAATTGTATTTTAGAATCCACGTGACTCGAATTTTAATGGATGAATATGATATAAGATTTTAGGAAAGAACATTATATAAGAAAAATAAAATACCACAAGGAATGTCTTGACATCTTTCCCTACTGTAACATCTTGTAGAAAGCTTAAGAACCAATTCATTTCATTTCTGATAGTAGCAACAACATCAATAAAGATTTTCAGGATCTGGAATAGAAACTCAGGGAACACTTGAACAGACCTAAAAAGAAATAAATATGAAGCTTAAATTTTTTTAAAGCACAAAACCCATTACAGATAGACTACGTTGTGAGCCACTACATAGACAAATTAGCCTAACTTATAATAGAATATGAAAATAAATCTAACATGTTAAAGAAAAATGTAGCATTCAACTAGAGAAATAAAATCGTCATACAAAATACAAGGCCGATGCAAATCAGCGTCAACATGTGGTACTCCAGCCACTCTAAAAGCAACCATGTGGCACTAGCAAGAACTCTAAAAGAAATTTGCTTGTTTCTCCACAATAAGACATCGATAGTTGTATACAAAACCAAACATTGAAGAAAAATAACTTAATGAAAATTTCAATTTTATTATTTGGGACAACAAATGCCCCTACCCTTGTCCCTATTTCAAATGAGCAATTTTTTACAACTTTACGACAACCCTTATTTTGCATTATTGTAAAGCAACATTTAGTGTAAAGTTCTTAGGTATCTAACTTTTTATGATCTATAGAAAAACAATGACATTCCAAAAATCTAGATTAACTCGAGCATTTTGTTTCTAAATTGCAAAACAATAAAACTTCCACATGTAAAAACACACCATTGCTCAATATCTTAACAATAGGGCTTCGGAAAAAGGATTTTTTCTTACATTCGTCTCCACTGAGTAGATGATGAATGAGTTTTTGACATCCAAAGAGCCAATTAAATGATTTAGAAACTAATGACTTTTCACTCCTTTCGAATAATGTCTCCAAGCTTTGTTTGGGAACACTCCTCCCAAACAAATGACTTATCAGAGAAATGAGTTTTGTTTGTCAAGTTCATATAAAAAAGTTATGAAAATAGTTGGAACATTCATTACCATGAACTCGCATACTTTCACATTGAATAAACCTTTATTAGTGTCCTCCAACTTTGAGATCTTTATTGGGTTGTACCAAAATGGGACTTCTAGAGATTTAGCAAACTCTGTAAGTCTTCTTCCACTGTCTTCTAGGTTATCAAAAATCACACCAATGCATGTGATATTCAGATGCTTACCTGCAAAAGAAGATCTCATAGAGAAGGATTAAATCAATGTCGTCCATTGACACCCAGTTCAAATTCCCAGAGCAATCACATGAATTTGCTTCCGATGCTTCACAACATCAATGATACCTTGGACAGCCGTAAATTGTATCACTTTGAAAAAGGGAAGTATAGTAGTATAGAGAACAAGTAAAGAATAGAACTCAACGTTTGTGCTATCACTGCACCAATTCTCAGCGAAATCATTCTTGTAGTTATTGGCGAAATCAGGGCTTTTTTCTTTCACCTCATTATCTTTTGTGTCATCCCTCCTCCCGCACCCGCGAGCTTGTAGTGAAAATCTCTCCTCCCACAGGCTTTTCTCTTTTTTCTTTTTTAATAATCCATGTTCGTCAAAATTTCAACCAAACAAACTCATGTTGGTCGAATTTTTGACCAACTCGGGATCTTTAAAGAAAAAAAAGTTAAAATCAAATGGAAAATGACATAAGGTCGAAAATGAACACCAAATCTACTAGTGCACTTAGTTTGTAAGAGGAACAATTTATTTGTATTTGGTTATGTTGTCAATCTGCCCATTTAAAAGAGTTATAATTATTCAATCCTCGATTGCTTACCATCTCTGCGTAATATAGGTTCCAAATAAAATTGATTTGGACAATGTCATTTTTTGCACCTTTGTTATATCTATATGTTGTTGCATATAATTACATTCGCAGTTGGCTTTGATACAATGTCAGTTTTTCGAGATCGTTGCAAATGTAACAGTATTGCCTTTTATGATATCTATTATCCAAATGCATCAATCTTTTGAATTTGTATAAAAAATAAACCAAGAAGAGACACGTCCCTTCAAAAAACATGTCTATTCATTAATATATTTAATATAATAAAAAGCTTATATATATATATGCTCATCTCTCATCTCATAAGTTTATCCTACTAAAACTACCATAACATCAACACTACCATAACATCAACACTTTTTAGTCATAGTATACTAAATTGAGGAGCTTTGGGTATCTAATGCCTCTTGAAAATTAGTTATTGCACCTCTGCCACAAACTATTGGATATTGTGGGCATTATTTTGATGTAAGAAGTGTTTGTGGTGAAATTTTGTTGAGTGTCCTTCAATAGATTGGACACCTCACTCATGTTGGGTCGTGGTTCATTGTATCAGTTGAACACAACAAACCAAGACGCATAAATGAAAGGAGACATTCCTCTGTTTCTTTGCTAGCCCTTTCCATTAACAAGCTCTTATCAATTACCTCAAATGCCCCGTCTGGAAATGCCCTTTTCACCCAATCATGCAGGTTCAGATCACCATCAAACATATTATCAGTCGGTTGCCTCCTTGTTAGCATTTCCAATAGCAAAATGCCATAACTATAAACATCTCCCCTAGGAGAAATCATGTCATTCAATCCATATTCTGCAGGCAACTTATTGGTTATAGCTGTTTACTCTGTTTTAAACTGGAAATTCTTATTTTTTGAAAAAAGAAAGGCAATTGACAAACCATACCTGGTGCAATGTAGCCGACTGAGCCTTTTAAATCTATTGCTGAAGTTACTGAATTGCCCGTGATTCTTCCAATCAATCTGGATATGCCATAATCTGAAAGATGAGCTGTAATAGTTTCATCTAGAAGAACATTGCTTGGTTTTATGTCACAGTGCACTATCTGCACGAAACAATCATAATGATGATATTCCACGGCATGGGCTACATCTGTGGCTATGCTCAGTCCCAATCTACATATGTGTAGGTACAAATGCTGGTCTAAACTTCCATTGGTAAAATACCGAAAGACTGAAGTTTTGAAGTGAGATGTGGAACATGTGGTTATGTTTCTGGCAAGGTTCGGGTGTCGAGCCTTCTGCAACACTCTGCATTATGCTCTGCATATCTTTTCCGACTGATCTTGCATTAAATTGAGAACCTTCACAACAAAACGGGTGCTTTCGGGGTAAAAACCTTTGTACACTGATCCAAAGCTATTTGTTGATAGTAGATTGGAGTTGTGAAATCTATTTGTTGCTGCGAGAAGCTCCTCATGTGAGATCTGTGGATGCTCCATCCTTTGAAGGATTTTACCAATTGTTTGTTTAAATTCAGCTCTACTATGTACGTTCCTTTTCCACAGAACTCCCAACACTAGACAACAAATTGTAAAAAGAGCAAGAACACCTCTGCACCTATTATTTTCATGACTTGAGCTTGTTCAGTTTTGAGGGAGAGCGCAAGAGTGAGCAAAAATACTTCGTCATTCGAAAAGTGTAGTTATTCAAATCAGTAAGCATGAATTGTATTTTCTATCCAAACTGTCCAATCTCTTGTAATTATTTATAATCATTGTATTTTAATTTTTAATTGATAAATTAATAATGACAATAAATTGTACAGTTTGAGTGCTGTCTAGAAGTTGCCTTCTCTGACCACAGTCGCACTCAATCCAAACTTAACCCTTTAATTACGGCAAACACTCTAACCATGTCGTTTAATTCAATTCAATGCAAGATTTCTTTCTCCGGCGAAGAAGATTACAACAAATGTCTGGCTCACGTTGATTTGACCATTCAAATTCAGACTAATGTTAGCTTGAAGAACACGAGTCGTCGCTATCCGATGGAGCTGTATATGTTTGCAAGGATTTCAATAAGTAGAACAAGAGTTGTGGAAAGATAGTTTAAGTCTTTCTGACATACAAGTGTTTTTTCAGAGCCCTACCCTTTCATTGAAACCCTGGTTAGATGAGGGTTTATACATTTAATCAAGTCTTGTGAATATAGACCGCAGGTTTAAGGTCATTGTCGGTTTCTTAATACTGAAAGCTGTAAGGCCGACTATTTTTCGCCCATCGTTGCCTATATGAACTCAATGATCCATATAAGCTCTCTACTCTTATAAGGAAAATCCATTTACAGGACAACACTATCCGCCATACTCCTTGAACCAATAAAGCTAGGCATTCTTCGATTAGAAACGTGAATAGGGTAAATTGTGTTTAAATCGCTAAAGCCGGGGGATGTGCATCAAAAAATGTAATCTGTTCAACAAATTAGCTTTTCTAATTTCCTTTATATATTTGTTCCACCAAAACAGAATTTCCTTGTTGTAAATTGTTCCTTTGAGTGTGAGGAGAGCCTTGGTTCAGATGAATTAAATATAAACTTCCACGTCTCAGTCAAAGTCAACAACAACTCCAACGGAAAAGAAGAATGACAGAAATAGCTCACCTTCAATCCTCTATTTTCCAAATTATAAAAATACTTGGTTTGTAAAAGTAACATTCAGAATGGATGCAAAACAGTCAGCCAGATTTGAACTAGAACCCTTCGCATGCGGCTTGCTTGGCTAGCTTCGACAGATGTCCACCAATGTTTACTAAACTGAATTCTTTGATCTGGTTAACAGTTTTCTTGACCTCCGAACTTGCTAAGTATAGTTTAGCGAAAATTATGGGTTTTTTAACTTGGTTACAAATTTGCCATTGGACGATGTCTAGTATTGCTTGAGCATTATGTTGTTCACACACTGTTTCAAATATTTGTACTAAATTAGAGAGAATAGTGTTGGAAGTGGATGCGGTTTTGAGAGGGAGGTGAATCAGAATAAAGACTTTAAAACATTAAGATTTTTAACTATAATTGAAATGCATAAATAACATTCATCTACAATAGAATTATATGATCATAGAATTTGAAATGTAAGATATCAGCGCAAATGAATACAACTCACAAAATAGAGAGACACAAGATTTGTACTGAGTGGAAAACCCTCAAAACCTGAAAAAAACCACTCTGTTTGAACCTATCATTTTATTGAGTCACAACTCTTCTTTACATTTGTAGCTACAACTACTCAGGGCTACAACCCTTTCTTCTTTTGTATTTCAGTTTCAATATTACAAATACATATAATTGTATGCTTTTAACTTCCTACACTTATATGCACAAGTAATTTTATGATGCAACTTTCAAAAAGAAGTCAAATGTTCCATATATAAGGAGGAATAGACATGTTTCTATTACTCCATGAATTTTGCACACTTACCTACACTCCTTTAAATAGGTATACATTTAATATTAAAACTTTCAATGATCTAACATTATTTACAACTGAGTAACTATATATTTACAAACTAATACTGTTAAGAAGTTCCAAACCTTCTTGAATCATAAACTTCAACTTTTTACGATAAAAATTGATTGAACAATAACTTGAACATGAAGGTTCTTAATCTTGTTAGGATAACTATCACAACACCTTGACCTTCCATAAAACAATAGAACACATTGTATAAGAAAGAAGGTTTATCGAAGATGCACCTATTTTACAACTATCAAATGCAATTGTTATATGAAACTGAATTAATAGAGAAAATATGATAAGTCTCAAAACTTGATAAATGTGTGACTATTGTTGAAGATTACAAACCATATGAAGATAATCAACTGATTTTGTTTTGAATGAACTATGAAATCACAAATTTACCATTACTTAGAATCAAAAGTCAATTGGGTTTATCAATATTTAATTCAATCTTTCATTGCATTTCAACCTTGCATATATTTATACTTTATTCATAGTTCATCTTATACATAAAGAAAATAAGATGTGAAAGATGAATCATTAACTAATTGAGACTTCTTTCAAAAAAAAACTTTCTTATTGAAAATCCATCTCGATTTTGAAGCTTATTGAGACAAGAAAAACTTTTTCAACACTTATCCATATCCAAAGGATCAAATGTAAAAACATACCTGGTGCATGTGCACAATAAACCCACAAGTACCTTTGAATTTGTCATCTAAAGAAAAGGAGGGAAAAAAAAATCCCTTTTAACACTCTTGTTCATAAATTCATATGACTTCATTATTTCCCTCAAGAAGAAAATTTCTAGCAACAACCAGATGAGAAATGCATTAGTATTTATTAAAATATATTTATCATTTTGTAACTGAAAGCAAGGAATCATAATTTGAATTTCACCCATTTCACATTGTAACCAAACTTGATATATTACCTTTGCAATGAAATGGAGTTTCACAATAAAATGGTATCAACATAATCATCGTAACAGAAATAGACAAACCAAAAACCCATATAGAGATTTGATAAAAAAAAATCCTTCAAAATCTCCATAGTTTTGTTCATGGTGGTAGATAGAATATGGTTTCTTTAAGAAAAATAATAGAATGTAATGAGTTTACCTCATTTTCATTGTTCATATAAACAATCCTTAACTCAACTTCATAAAATTATAAGTCAACCATACAAAACTAACACTTGGAACCATAATAGCCAGGGCATGTACTTGTGGGTTTAACCCAAGTTAAAAACAACTCACTCAATGCCATAGTCACAAGGAGTGAGAATTATATTCCAAATATATGCTTCATAATATTATAATATGAGCCATGAGTGAGCTAACTTTTCAATGCCACCTTCTTAACATATTTGCATCAAGGAAAAATAAAATTCTAACAAATAGAACCTTTGTATTCTAATTTTCTATTATAGGCTTGGTCTTAATTAGGTTGGTTTTATTAATAGCTTGTTAATAGGCATGTGGCAATACTTTTTCCTCCCGATTTTGGCTATTGTCAAACAACACAAGTGTTAATTTGAATGTTTTCTATCTATGTTGAAGGCAATGATGCATCCTTTTCATTTATAAGTTATCTATCATTAATAATACCTTGCATAAGTTATCTATCAATTATAAAGCCTTGCATAATTCATAATATCTATCAGCCTACTAATACATAGAAAATGATCATAATACAATAAAGATCTTATGCACAAAGTTAGCAAACTCCCATAAAATGAGTTAACAATGGCCCACAATTTTTTTTTTAAAGCCTAATATTCTCAAACTATAATCACATAGCTTCTTAGCTCACATCTTCCTCACATAAGGTTAGTTATAACATATGCATTGGTTCAAACACAAATTTTAAGCTAAACATGGCCATAGAAAATAGTAAAAGTTAGCTTGTGTTTAATATTTTCATGCTACACATTTTTCACAAAGAAATCCTAGACCTTGATTCACAAAATGCATATGCACAATAGTTAGAAGATATCAACTACATTACAATAATTGACCACACTAGAAACAAAAAAGATGCAAAAAGGAAATGCTATTAATCAATGAAAATAATATATGCACAAGAGAATCTAATTTTTCTTCAATCCATACAAGTACATTGTCATCTTTAGAAGGTCTTGTTTCTTAGAAAAATGCAAATTTGACATCAGCCACACAAGGTAATGCCAAAATACTATGCTCACTTTGATGTCTAGAATTCATGATATGTATAAAAGAAATCAAGGAAAAGGTCAAGACAAGCAAAAAAACTAACGAATCAAAATTGGTGCAAGTCATCTATCATTGCACATGAGAAAGTCTCAATCTCAACCAACAAAGATAGACAACAATCCTTAAGAAAGAATAAAATCCAAAAATCAATCAACACATACTTGCACAACATAAACGACAATCCCACTCAACCATGCACCATTTGTGGAATGTCGCATTTCCACAGAAACATACACAAGATTGACAAAAAAAAATTCTTGGCACTTTCTCATCACTTTCGATTGCACATGATAGAAAGAGAATTGAAATAGGGCATCTAATTTGCAAACATGCTTGAAAGCTACTTTGTCTCACGAATTTCCTTTCTTTGTTGCACCTTGAAATATATTTCAAAACACACAAATAGATGTTATCTA
The DNA here is from genome assembly GCA_028749045.1 of Cupressus sempervirens. Lineage (NCBI taxonomy): Eukaryota > Viridiplantae > Streptophyta > Pinopsida > Cupressales > Cupressaceae > Cupressus > Cupressus sempervirens. The sequence continues at coordinate 133,247,736 of CM053787.1, forward strand.
CATGTTGACTTCACTAGAGGAAAGACTTGTCTTTTTGTGTATTGATTTCACAGAAATTAGGCAACTAGGATGCAAAAGATCACAATATGAGTTAAATGGAATTATTAATAATGCACTTATAGACATTGATAAAGTACAACAAGCATTACCCATAGAATTAGATGAAAATAAAATAGTCACAATCAAATTGAAGCAAAGACTAGAATACGAGAATGCATATGCTTAAAGAAATGTTAGACCTACCTATGTAATGAATGCCTTGATAAGCTTAGCAACAACACCAATGTATAGTAAAAAAAAAATGTATGCATAAACCAAGATTGTGAAGCTTTGCTAAAATAGAACCAATGAAAAATGCAAACAAAAATTGAACTATATATGGAAAAACATGATGACATCTCTAACCTACCAATCTTGTTTTCAAGACATAATAAATTTTAAATCATGTATACAAATTACAGATTGAATAAAAAGCAAAGTCATCTTCAACAAAAATTGCAGCAACACAACAACCACAAAGGTAATATCACTCTTTTTGCAACATGTTCTAATTACCATATCTAAACATAGAGCATAATAGCTCGTTCCCTACAACACACACACACACACACACACACACACACAAGAGCATGATTCACATTTAATAGAAAATGGAGCAATTTTTGCTCTTTGATATTTTCTTATGCACTTGTTATGTTCAAAACTTAGTTCTCTTACTTTCATTAGCTCTACCATACACAGTAAACAATCATGCATACAACTCCTAGTTTTTGTGCATCTATATATCTAGAATCTTAAATTACATATGTGCATCTATCTTAATTTGAAGCTCTAATTTTGTTAATTGTGTATAATGTACACATAATATATTATATCTTGATAGACTGCCACAAATTTCTTTTTATACTATATATAGGAGTGGATACAATGTATTGAAACATATTATTATAACACACTAACAATTTGATACAAGTGAATTCAACTTCTACATGAAAAACATGGACATATTTTTGAGTTTCTAATTATAGAAAAAATGCAATCAGTTTGTTGCATGTCCCTTTTGCTTATACTACATGAAATATGTTTTAAGTATTTAGCTTCTATTGTATACTTACTATCTTCCACATAATATAGTGTTTTTTTCTGTTATAAAGCTTTCACACCCTACAAATGCTCAAAAAAATAAAACACTACTCATGACTACAAATGAGCAAACAATTTACTAAATTCTCTAAAATTCTTGCTCTTGGTCACAAAATCATTTCATCTTTAATTTAATTTATGCTTTTGAACTTCACCACTCAATCCACTTTTTCAAAAGACATGGACTCCAACTCAACACAAGCACTTATTAAAAAGTTTGTCAAAATACTTATAATGGTCAAATCAACAGATAGTTCCCAATGTTAAAAAAATGATAAACCAAAATTCATTTGAATTCCTAATATGATCATGCTAATAAAAAAATTTAATACAAATGATTCCTAATTTTAGCATTTGAATTGTGCAATGATTACGTGGATAAATTTATACTCAGGTAATTTTAATTTGATGAAAGATGACAATGAACTTGAATATAACAAGACTTTTTAATCACTAGTTTGATAAACTAGTAGTTAATATCGTATAACTATTCCACGTTATTATGCACCAATCAAATCATCAATTATATGGAATGGATCCAATTGTAAATAATGCACTTCTATTTCACTACAAGTACAATAGTCAATTTGTTATCTCCCAAAACATATTACTAACTTAGTTTTTAGAATGTAATAGAGGAGATCATGATGGTCCAATGTTTGATATGTTAATTGTGTTGAGAGTGTGGATGTGTAAATTTTATACTAATGGTTGAACTTGTTCTCCATCCCATTTTTAAGAATGTAGGCATACATCGATCATATTTATTTCTAAGGCTTAGCTAAAAGAAATACTGATCCAAACAATATCAACACTCCAATGCTCAAAGATTCCTATTTTATGCATTCACTGGAAATTGTTTGTAGATGTAGTTGTAGTTGAACTAGCCAAAGATTATGATGAGAAAATAATAAAAATTTTCCTACAATTCTATCGAAGAAAAAGTTTTATGAAAAGGGATGCTTACACCCACAACACATCCCACCATCCCTAGTCACCCCTATCCCAAAAACTTGATAGAACATAAAGTGAAACATATGTGTAAAAATTTAAGGAGTCATGCACCTCATGGGATGACCTAGAGGCCATCTACATAGTTCATGCCAAGTTTTAAGGGTTTAACAAGATGATTTGATCAAGTTATGAGAACAAAGATTGTGTGTGACTATTTTACTATCTGCCAGTGTAACAAAATTGTAGAGATTTATTTTGTACCTACATTCAAATTCTATCATAAATTAAACAAGGTTCAAATTTATTTGCATAAAAGAACCTAACTTTTATTTGAAAAATATTTAAATAAGATCAACACATAATATTTTCAATGACAATATTATCATCTATTGAAGTAAATACAATTAAAAGAGAAAAAAACCCACACTTGAAGTAAGCACATGAGTTAATTAATCAATTTTCTATGAAAGTGTGTGAATTCTATTAGCACCCTACAATTTTACAAGTTGGTTTGACTATAGGTCTCTTCGATGATATTCCTCCTTTCTTATGCTATGTCATTCCCTCTGTTACATTCATAGGAACAACACCAAAATATCATTCCATGTTATATCATAAATCAAATCAAATATTCCCTTATCTCAATGATTTCCAAAACTAAGTTACAAATGACCTAAAAATCACAAGAAAACACTCACATACATGTACTTTCTTACCATACCTTGGCATCACATGGATTTGACCAAACTAGTAGATACTCCATATCTACTTCTTGTCATTCTCATACTTATATACTCACAATACCTTTAGTTGGTTCACAATGTCAATAGCTCAAGGAGATAAGGTTTCAATTTTTAATATCAAGATTTGACGTATTCTTTTAAACTTATGATTTCTTAACTCAACTTAGCTAAATACTCATATTTTAATCATAAGTAACAAAAATAATCAATCATACATACTATTGAACATAGGGAACTTACTAAGAAATTCACTCATCAAGGTGTGCTCATCAATCATTTATAAAAGTTAGGGGATCTATGTTTCTAATTTATGTGGCCTAGGCTCTCATGCCCATTTTGTCACAAAAATATTTTAAAGATAAGTTTTAAGTCAAAAAAAAGTTATATCGTAACATCAAAAGCATTCATAGTTCCATCCATGTAAGTGTGCTTAATCTAGGCAAAAGCACAACATGTGATCTATGTGTTGACAATGTTTTGTCCTTGATGCAAATATTTGAAAGGTGGCAATATAATGGTTTTGAAAATTCATTGGTACCTTGTAATATTCACATGAAATGACTCATCAATATTTTTATTATTAAATGTCTTGAACTTATTTTGTTCCACTTTCGTACTAGCTATGTAAAATGGGGACAACACATTTCCACTTGTCATTTTTGTATGCCCAAATCTAAAGCTTTGTGTAGTATGGTTGAGAGATTTTAAAAAAAGCCAATAAACCTATGGAAACCATGAGAGTCTTTATGAGTTTCAATGACATATGTTCTTGCAATATCTAATTATGGGTTTTTAGTATGTTGGAAAGCATGATCGTCTAATCCAGTTGATACTTTTTTCTAGACCCTATGGTTAAGGTATTTTAAAGATATTGTTTTTTGTTACTTTTAGGAATAGATTTTGGGTTACTCAATATTTTTCTGTTGTGATACTAATACAAAACCCTTATTTCCTTTGTATGTTGTGATATTTGGAGTTTAAATGGAGGAATTTCAAAAACTTGAAGGAAAAAAGCCATAAAATCTCATGGCCTTATTTTTTAGAATATAATAGGGGTATATTTAAAGAGTAAAAGTTATTTTTCATTGTATGAAATAGGATGATCAGGTATGCTTTCTTAGGTTTGGAATGTTCATCTCAAAATTTGATTATTCTATCTACTCAAAAAGATCAAGTATGAATAAAGTTTTATAGGGAAGAAATTTTGTTTATTTTCCTCATACTAAATGGAAGATGTTCACTGTATGCTTCCTTTCATCTATCTTCAAGCAAGAAAGAGTCTTTGAGAAACATTCATATCTGTTATCATAACAACTCTGTGAACTTCAAGGGTTTGAAATTCATGGTTAAGGAATTTTATAACAATTTCTCTATTAACAGTTATTGATTTATTTTGAGTATGATTGTGTATATTGTATTATTTTTAAAGATGAATTTAAAAGGAAAAATCAATTAAAGCTCTAGTTTTCTATAACAAGTTTTTGGTTGAGTCATTCATTCACAAAGTATGAGAAATTGTGTTTCTAGAAGGTTTTCTTTAATAGAAAACTACTCTCCTAGGAGGAATGTACTGTGTAATCTTTGGGTAAGTGCACTAAGATGGTGTACAAAAAAGTGGACACCCCTTTAAAAAAAATGAAATTTTCAATAACTCCATCGAGTTTTTGAAAACTTGATCAGGTTATTTAAAAAGTGAAGTTTTGACCAAGCTTGGTATCCAATCCTAGTCATTATAGTTTACAAAACTCGGTTAGATTTTGTAAACTATATATTTTTATTGATGTCCACATTTGAAGGCAGTTTTTACCCTCAAACGATAGCAATAGTTGTGAAGGAGACTAGCAAAACTTGATCAGGTTTACCATAATAATAAAAAAAATTTGATTGCATCTCCATCCATGGTGCCCTGTAAACAAGGTAAGTCTTCATTCTATTCATCGTTTATGTATTTATTATCAAATTTTATAATTTTTTTTTGTAATTTATAAGTTTTGTAATTGTTTTTTAATTTTTTTTAATATACATGCATCAAGGAATCCAAGAAAATGAGGGAGAGAAGAAAAACCACCTCCTACACAATCAAACCCTCCAACTATCATGACACAACCACAAAACACTCCCCACATTGTGACACAACCACAAAACCCTCCACCCATAGTGACAACCACAAAACCCTCTACTCAAAGTTCCCATTCAAAAACCACTGAATCCTATAAACCCTTTGCACATTCAATTACATAATTAAACTACTACATAAGAGGACCTCATAAACCACCTCTCACAAAATAGTGCTAACATTACTGAAATGGTCAATAGGTTGCAGTCATCTACACTTTATCTCCACTCAACCCTAACGAATACACTTGAATACATGGCCCAAAATGCAAATGATGTGTCTAAGGAGGTTATAAAATGGGGTACATGGAGGGATAGGTGTCATGCATTTTATTCCAATGGGTTATAATATCAACAAGTGAAAGATAAAGACATAAAGAGAGGTACCATATGTTCTCTTTTCACTGATCCTATATCTAACAACTCCCTATTATACACAACCAAAACTTTTCCTGTTCATTGGTGCAATCATGCTAGAATGGGATCATGTTTTTGGGATAGGTGGTATGTGGTATTTGACTTGCCACCATCTAATAATTATGAGGTGCCTCTATATTTTTTGAGAAAGCCATATTGTGAGTTCATCCTTGGTGAGAAGCCAAATTACTTTGACATTCATTAGTTCCAAGGTAGAGGGAGAGACTCTGTGTAGGATAGATCTAGGGCTTATAGGGTGGTACCACAACATGAGAGGAGATGTACATCAGAAAAATTCATGCCTCATGTTGTGCTCCCATCAGTTGTAAAGGAGTCTATTGATTTACAAACTCTTCATGTGGCTGCATCATTGATAGATGTTATCATTCAACATGGCTCACAGTTAGGTAGTTTTCCTTCACCTATGGCACCCCAACCATCATTAGATGCACCTTTAGGGTCATCAAAACATACGACACCTCCATCATCATTGCCTATGGTATTAGGGTCATCACAACATGCAAAAGCTCCATCATCATCACCTATGGCACCTCGGTCATCATAGCCTACGACGGCTCCATTAGCATCACCTACACCACTAGTGTCATCTCTGCTTGTGTCACCTACACCACTAGTGTCATTTTTTCTTGTGTCACCTACACCAATAGTGTCATCCTCACTTGTGCCACCTGCATCATCATCATGTGCATCATTATAGTCTTTAGGGCCCAATCAACATTTTTGTTTTAACTATCAACATATAGGTGATGGGATAGATATAGATGTGTCTCAGGATGGAGTATCATCTCATCCATGTGTACATTGTGGGAATACTTGTTATTCATATGGAGGTGGGGATTTCACACTCACAGATGATTTGATGGTGATGGTCTTCGGTGGATAGGGGACACAAGTTTGTTTGTTTGTTTGAGTTTTGACATGATATTATTTAATCACCTAAATATCATAAAGTTAAAATAATAATATTTTATAGATCACTCTAGATTGATATGTGAACAATATGCAATTCAGGGTGCAACAAGTAGTACGAGAACACCGCAGAGTACTTGTTCTACTAGAGGTGTGAGGTTAGGAGTAAGAACACCTGAGGTAAATTTTTTTAAATATTCTTAAAAGAAAAATAATACACTGGCTTAAGAAATTTGATTCTTAATTGGTATGACACTAACAACCCACTTATAGATCCTCTTCCATCTCCTACCATCATTGAACCCTCTCTTTCATCAAATCTATCCAATTCCCATCCACATTTCTTGCTCCTAGCATTACCCAAACCCCATCTAATGAACCTCATTAGTTTTGACATGATATTATTTAATCACCTAGAAATTTCATAAAAGTAATTTATTTATTTATTTTGTAGATAACTTTAGATTGATATGTTCAAACAATATGCAATGTAGGGTGTAGCAAGTGGTATGAGAACACATAGTACTCATTCTGCTAGAGGTGCAAGGCTAGGAGCAAGAACACTTGAGGGAAAGTTTTTTAAATATTCTTAAAAGTACAATAATACCTTTCCATCTCCTACCATCATTTAAACCCTCCCAAATTCATGAAATCCATCTAATTCCCATCCACATAGCTTGCTCCTAGCATACCTAAACTCCATCTAATGAACCTCATGTGAGTTCATCCATCTGCATCAAAGAACCTCCATATCACATAGGGTGTCTTGCAGGAGTGTGGAGATCATGAATCTCCACTTTTATTTCTTGACAAGTTGCCAAAAGTTCATTTGCATCTCTCTTTTCCTTCTCGGTCTCTTTGTTTTCAATTTCTCTTCTTTGTATTATCCTTCCAATATCATCCTTCAATTCCTTTTTTTTTCTTTCCCTCCTATGATCTTCCTGTTGTTATTGTTCCTTCTTTCCATTTACAATATTATCTCATATTTATAACAATATTCTTTACTATTTTATAGGGCTTGTCAGGGGTTGAAATCTCTCAAATTGAAGATGTCATTCTTTTTGCCATTAGCTTTGGCCTTGAGAGCTATGCGGTGTCATATCTTACACACCTATCAAGTTTATGATTTGATTTTAACTCATGATGTGTCTTATTGATTCCTCTTATGCTATATTTGTTTCTTCTTTAGGGTACTCCACATAGCTTGAGGTTTGGAGGAAAGGGAAAGGAATCAACAAGAACACCAAAGCAAAAAAAGGTATTAAATACAATTCAAGTTTATATTTTAAAATTTAATAAGAATGAATATATATACATGTACTCAATACTGATGAATATGTGTTGACTTTTTTGTTGAATATATGTAGAAACAATTTAGTTTTGTAGAGTTGATGAATGCTCTTGAGACTGTCGATGCTGAGGAAATGGAAGAGGTAAAATTTCATATTTTCCTTCTCATAAATTTTAGGTTATAGTATGCATTTGTTTTATATACATATTTTTAGTTGCATTTACAAATGAGTACATGTTTTTTCAGTTTTATAATAAGTCTCAATATTTTTTCTTATTAACATGTGTTATATATCTTTTACCTATTATAGTAGTCTTTGAGACTTCATGCAAAGCCTTTCCCATTTCATTTTGTTAGGAGTCCCAAGCATCAAAGACAAGGTCAAACATAATAGAGGCCAGCAGTATGTATGTAGAGTCTTAGTTGAAGTCCTTTTGTGATCTTAATTTGTATTTCTTATGTGTGTGATAGAAATCCCTAATTCCTACTCTACAATTCTAACATTTTAACACTTACCATATAGGTTGTGCCTCATAGCATCATTGAGTCATCAGTACTTGTACCTCCTACTAGCACTTGAGATCTAGCTTAGGCTATAGTACATTTTTTATTTTTAAACTCTATTTGTAATCCCTAATGCCACTCTATAACACTAACATTTTATCACTTATCATACAGTTTGTGCCTCATAGTAGAATTAATTCATTATTGCTTGTACCTCCTGGTAGCATGAGAGATCTAGCTCAAGCTATAGTACATTTTTTTATTTTTCAACTCTATTTGTAATTCCTAATGCCACTCTATAATGCTAACATTTTATCGCTTATCATATAGGTTGTGATTATTGTGAGCATTGATTCATTGTTAGGTGTGTCTCCCATCATCACTCTACCTCATCATTTTGCAAGGAGTCCTACCCATTGATGAAGGAGCCCATTATGCTATCATTTAGTCCAACTATGGGAGAAAGGGATGAGGTAATGGAAAACTCAACTATCCATAATTTAGAGCCCAATTTCTAGTTATTTTCATATTACTTATATAGAAGATATTTGATAGTGTATTTTAATCTTTCTTCTCCAAACACTTGGTGAGCCACAAATTGCATCAAAGAGGCTCAATTTTGATGATTCTTCATAGTCATAGATATTGATAGTGATATATGTATGTAGTTGTGTTCATCACATGATATTGACATGTATTCAACTTTTATATTGTATATATTTGAGGTTTGAGGTTTGTATTATACATTTTTGACATTTATATTGTACACACTTGACATTTTTTGGGTATTCAACTTTTGTACTGTATATAATCGATATTTGTATTGTGCACATTTGACATTTCTATTGTACACATTCAACATTTTTCAGGTATTTGATTTTTGTATTTTATTGATGAGACGTAACATCTTTTTGTAAATATATTATTGATATGACATAATATTTTATTGATTTTGATATACATTAAACTTGGATTTCCATCCAACTTGTTCAATGTGTGCATACAAACTTGTATTTCACCTTACTTTCTTGCAACTATTCAAACACATGAACATTCATTATTATATACAAAAAATGTAACTTTTTTATCAAATTAATTATAAAATGTAATCATATGTCACTTATATGATGTAATAAGACATTAAAAGTAAAATATGTCATGTTTTTTGTTTTTGTGTGAAAGATCACAACTCAATGGTTCTTAGAGACCCTTAAGAACACTTCCATTTAGTGTGGTTGATATCATCAAAGCGACATTGTGGCTTAAATGAGGTTGGTCCTAGCCTAAACCTAACCAACTAGAGTTAACAGAGCATGCAATTTGATCCTAGGACCAATAGTTTGAAATATACACAACGTTGCTCATTTTAACTAAGAAACATTGCAACTTTTAGGCATAGGTGAGATACGGGTGCCAAATCCAAATAAATTTGAATCTCTAAAAAATGAGATAGGTTGTTGTGGGACTAAATAATATGATCCTATAGCACCTAACAGTTTGTCAATACCTTGCATGATCTCAGAGAAATGCTTGATCAAAGATTGCAGCTCGATAGTGCTTAGAGGCCCTTAGGGATGCTTCCATTCAGTGTGGTCAATACCATTAGAGGGACATTGTAGTTGAAACAAGGTTGGTCCTAGCCTAAACCTAACCAACAAGAACTAAAAAAGTAGATGTTTCAATCCTAGGACCAACGGTTTGAAATATACACAACCTTTCTCATTTTAACTAAGCAACATTGCAACTTTTGGCAATAGGCAAGATATGGGTGCCAAATCCAAACAAAATTGAATCTCTAAAAACTAAGATAGGTTGTTATGGGAGTAAATAATGATCCTATAGCTCCTGACAGTTTGTTAATACCTTACATGAGCTTAGAGAAATGCCCAATCAAATATTGTAGCCTAATAGTGCTTAGAGACCATTAGGGGTGCTTCCATTTAGTGTGATTGATACTGTCGAAGGGACGTTGTTGCTGAAACAAGCTTGGTACTAGCCTAAAACTAACCAACCAGAGCTAACAAAGTAGAAGATTTGATCCTAGGACCAACAATTTGAAATATACCCAACTTTGCTCATTTTAACTAAGCAACATTGTAATTTTTGGCAATAGGTGAGATATGGGTGCCAAATCCAAAAAAAGTAGAATATCTAAAAAATGAGATAGGTTATTGTGGGCCTAGATAATAGAATTTTGTAGCACCTAATATTTTTTTAGTACCTTGCACGATCTTAGAAAAATGCCCGATCAAAGATTACTTCCCGATGGTGCTTAGAAACATTTAGGGGTGCTTTCAGTCAGTGTGGTTGATACCATTAGAGGGACATTGTGGCTGAAAAAAGGTTGGTCCTAGTCTAAAACAAACCAATTGGAGCTAATGGAGTAAACAATTCAATCCTAGGACCACAGATTTGAAATATACACAACCTTGCTCATTTTAATCAAGCATCATTGCAAATTTTGGCACTAGGCAAGATATGGGTGCCAAATCCAAACAAAGTAGAATCTCTAAAATTGATATAGTTTGTTGTGGACCTAGATAACATGATCTTGTAGCACCTAACAATCCACCAATAACTAGCACGCACTCAGAGAAATGCCCGATCAAAGATTACTCCTCGATGGTGCTTAAAGACCCTTAGGGATGCTTCCGTTCAATGTGGTCAATACCATTGGAGGCATGTTGTAGATGAAATGAGCTTGGTCTTAGGCTAATTCAAAAAAACCTGAGCTAATAGAGTAGTCATGGATTGCTAGGAAAAGCCAAAATTGCTAATTAGGTCCTAAGTCAAAAGTTGCTCAATGAACCAAAAGTTGTTGAATAGGTTAAAAGTTGTTAGGGATCAACAATTGAGGTATTAGGTTACTTAATACATCCTAGAAATATTAACTAGGGTCCTAGAGTATTCCTAGATGGACCTATTCGAACAAAAGGTGTCAAGAGCAAAAATTGCTCAAAAGTTGCAAAGTTGCTCAAAAAGTTGATTGAGCAACTTTTGCAATTTTTCAAAAAGTTGCAAATTGACCCTACCTTAATCTTAACCACAATTCTTACCTATGGTAAAAATATAACCCTAACTCTTAGTGGACCCTATTGACCTCATGATGATGTCATCTCATGCCTTGTGCCAATCAAAGAGCTACTTTAAGCCTAAAAAGGTGTGACATAGTGTGACGGCAAGGACATAGTTGAAAAAAAACCATCCAAATTTTGCATATGTTATAGAGAAGCCAAATGGGTATCCAAATCTATAATTTATTTTCCTAGTGTTTTGGGAAATTTGGAAGAAAAATGCAAGAGGAAAATCATCTAAATTCATATAAGTTGAGGATAACTAAATAATTTTTTAAGGATATCATAAACCCATAAAAAATAATATATTACATACAAATATGCACATGTTACATGTTTTCTCTTTTTTATACAAAATTTGGCATCTAAATATGCACAAGTGACATCTCTTATTAGATTTTTATACAAAATATGGCATACAAATATGCGCATGTTACATATCTTCTCTTTTTTATATACAAAATTTGGTATCTAAACATGCACATGTGACTCTCTTATCAAATTTTTATACAAAATATCACATGAAAATATGCAAATGTTACATGTCTTCTCTATTTTATATACAAATTTTGGCATATAAATATGCACATGTGACATTTCTTATCGGATTATTATACAAAATATGGCATACAAATATGCACATGTTACATGTCTTCTCTTTTTTATATACAAAATTTGGCATCTATATATGCACATTACTATGAAGTTACAACATTTTGCATTACATATATACAAAATTTTCAAAATTATTCTACCATATGTAGAATGATTTAGCTATATAGCACACAATCAATCAAGGGAACCTTTTGGATCAACTTAACCATTATTGTATCAAGTATTACCTTGTGATCAGAGTCATGTACTTTCCACAATTTCTTGTCAAGAGGCCTACCACAATATGGTATCAATTCAATATTTGTTGCAACAATAAGGTTAGAGTAATGAAGAATATGTCTGTGTGTCTCAAAATCCTCAAATAATCACATGGTATATTTCTTGATAGGGTACCTACATCTAATTGCAAAAACAATTTAAGTTAGAATTTCAATACATTTTATGTGACAATTTGACTTAAATAGATATTCATAGTAGGGAACAAAAATATACTACCTTCTAAGTCATGTGCCTGTCACAACAACAAATCCTATTGGGTACTCAATATCCTCACGATCAATGACTACAACTATCAGTTCTTTTTGGGCTCAATACAGTGACATACAAAGTAATCTCTTCCTTCATAGTTATTCTCATATGCAATAATTGCATATCCATGACCTACATTATATAGAAGGATAAGTTAATGGAAAAATTGAAAGTAATATATTTTAACCAAGTATTAAATTATAACTTAGTACGTAGTTCAACTAGGTTAGATACATGCTCAAAATCTATTGATGCTTCAACCTAGTTGAGTTGTAGTGCTATAGAAAATTGATATGAATCAATTGGATGCAAAGGTCTACAATACCATTGGTCAAATCACTCTTTCGATTCACATTCATCCCATAAATGATGCATACACGAGGAGCAAAAGCATGCAAGCTTTCTAGTATGAATAGCTAGCGAGGCTACATTTGAACTTTGAAATGAATGCATATCACTTGATCCTATAAGTGTACAACAATCTTGCAAATTTTTAATGTTAGGTTCATGTATCAACCAAAAATATCTAGAAACCATAGACTTACTTGTATTATCTGGTCCCATTTTAGAATTGCACCATTGGACAATTACTTCAACATTTTTTAATAATGTGCCACCTTCATACTTTGATTCCTCTCTACTAAGGACTCTTTTCACACATGCTCCAACACCATAATGCTTTCCCTTTCCATGTCCTACCTCAATGGAATTCTAAAAATATTGCACTCAACTTGTCATATGCATTCTACTCAACCAATAGAACATCTTTTTATTCTTGAATCGTGCAATGCACTTATCTAACCATATAATGTGTTCATTGTATCTTTCATTTGTTTCCATCAAATTTTCATAGAAAACTCTAAAAAATCCTTGTACAAACTTTGATGAATGAGTTTGATCATCGCTAATATAGAAGTGATACTCTCTTAATATTTTTCTATCATCCTCTATGCTATCATGTGCATGAAAAAATTCTATGTGTAAAAAAATTGACACTCGTATAGAGTTGTAATACATTGGTTGCACTTAATTTTGAGGTTTTAGTGTATAGTTTTCAGAAAAGTCAACAACCAACACACTTATACCCAAGGGAAAAGTGTCCTTACACAACTTGAATTTATCATCCAACTATCTAGCTCTATGCATATGATCTATGTAGTCATAAACTATTTTCTGTCAAAATAATTTCATAAAATTAGCTACACATACATCACTTTTCACTAATTCACACCTCTTTAATTCTTTTCCATCTTTAACACCATATATAATTGATTTGTACTTTCTAAGAGAAACTAGTGTCTTACCAATTTCATGTGTGCTATCTAGATGTAGGCATCTATGCAACTTTTGCAAATCACCACATTGAGGGAAAAAACCTTTCAAACATATGGTCTTATAATAAATGCACCAATCATCTCATTTGCATATTACACTTGCAATAAATTCTCTTAGTGACTTAGGGGGTAGTTGTAGACCACATTCCTACAATATTTTGTTAGTATGCAAAGTACAACATATATAACAATAAACATCATAATGCATAGAAAACTCAATATGAACCTTACAACAACATGTAGTGCGTGTATGATTTTTCTTAACATAGAATGGTTTTGTCATCTCAAAAAATCTTTGGCTGATTTTAATTTGAGGAAATCTTTCAAGAAACATTTCATAAAATTGTGCTTGAGTCATATCCAAAAAATGTTTTGCATGTGGCTCATAGTTTTTTTTTCCAATTCATCATTTTACAACATCTTTTTGGTTTGGTGAAGCCCTTGTGTTGTCATGCCAAAAATTTTCTATTAATGTTCTTAGTGCATCAACAAAAACTTTATCCTTATGTGGGAGTCTACCTTGGAATGATAAAAAAGAAGTCTCATTAGAATTCTCAATTTTCTTTCGCCTTACTAAGG